>JABFQC010004007.1:0-13240 GCA_022817085.1 Psilanteris sp. ZL-2020 | reverse complement strand
CGCTATCACTCGTGCAAATGTACGCTTTTCGCTTTCTGTGTGTACGTGTAGTTGAGAGCATAGATTCAGCCGAGGCATCTTCAAAAGTCAAAAAGAATACGAGATTACAATCACGACAGGTATAAACATTGCAAAAAATCGATAAGGAATATGCGCGCGTATGATCGTTTCCGATCAAATATTTATCTTTTAACGGATAAAAATAAGTTCATCGAACTTACTTCTACAGCTACATTTTGTACACATTATTATTTCCGCACGAAGATTAACACGTGGATATTAGTCATCTACGAGCTTTCATTTTTCGGTGACAGAGTCGTACATTTGCCATCCAATGATCGTCTTTATTTTAATTTGTGAGATATGTAATTAGAATTTAATAGTAAGTGTCGTAAGTATATGCTATCCATTATTTTGCGTTCTTGTATTGTATTATTATTGAATATAAATAAATATATTTTAACATTTTATGTTTTATCATTTTATTTATTTTTAAAATTTAACCCCTGTAGTAACTAGTGTGTTGTGATTGATAGAGAAAAAGAAAAAGACAAAAAAAGCATATATGAAAAACAGTTACATGAGTCTTCGCTTTTATTATTGGTCGATTGAAAGGATCTATGTATCTAAGAAAGAATCTTTGAATTGGATCTGATTATACTTTGAAATAGAAACTTAATCTGTTATCTATACTTTTCCAATGAAGCGCATCAGCAATAGAGCGACAATGTTGACTTAATTTTAGAAAAGATAGTATAGATTAATTTCTATGGAGGTGTTTAAAGATTTATATACTTAATAATAAATGGTTCCATAACCATTCAAAATCTATTCAATTGTTTGTTTATTTCCAACGGAAGTTCTAAATTGGTGCTTAGAATAAAAGTTCAAAGTTAGAAACAACCAAATAGATGCATTATGCATGCGACTGTCTTGGTTCTTTCAATAAGTACACGCATTTAACTTAAAAGGTGATATCTTTTAATGTCGTATATATAATAGAAGCATAGTGTGTACAGAAAATACCTGTTTATCGTAGAGTCGAAATCAAATACTGATCGAACAAAAGACATGACTGACAAAAGATGCGAGCAGATCATATTTACATTTGTATCAAGACCACAATCATTTTTTACATCATCTGAAGTCAAAGTTTTGCTATTTATACTAAAAACATTGTCTCCTCGTGTTCTCAGATAACTTAACGCTAAGATGTGTATTTTATCTGCCATGCTAGTACTTTATATTATAAAAATCTTTATACGTGTGTGCTTTAATGTTGACATACAATGAGAAAAATAGAAGATATGAATAGTATCCAAGGCTACACAGATAACAGTCTTGGATTATACAGATTTGTAGTTCAGAACTGCTTAGTTTCTATGGTTAGACATTTCATGTATAAAACTTTTACAACATCCATTGTTAGCTTATTTACAAATTACAACTTTTACTTTTAATAGTTTAATCACTCCAAAGAAAAAGTTGTATTTTTAATGATAAATTTAACTGAGCTTTAAGTTAAGTAAGCCATAATTGACAATTTTATTAGTTCGACTAATACAAAAAATTTGCATCCAATAAAACATGACAGCAGAAAATTGTTCAGTTGTTTCAACTAAAAATATGGGTTCCTAAATTAAAACACTTTCATAATGCATTCTTAAAAATATTATTTTAAAGCAGTAACATTAGTTTAAATTCAGACATTGATTTCTTAAAATAAGACACTTTAAGTTTTTATATCAAATTATGTTATTATAAAACATCCAGACTGTATTAAATACCAGGTGTATGATTTTCATTAAAATCACTACGTGTATTAAAAAAAAACGATAATTAGGGCATCTTAAATTAAGATATATCTTAATTTTAACATAGTGACGCGTTTTGTTAAAGTTTAAATAAGTTTAAAAGTCAAATAAAATTATTTCGAAAGTTCACGTGGATTACGATTAACTCCGTAGAGTGGTATTTCTGACAAGTGAAGTCAAATTGAATGTTGCAAGTGTGGTTTTTCTAATGGTTCTTTATGGAGTTCACTCGAGCCGATAATAGCAGACGTTTGTTTATTTATTTGTTCTGGAAACAACTATGGTGCGTAAATTGCCCATTAGGAAAAGGATCGGTCGGTAGTTAGGTCGTCTCCGTTGAATTATAGCGTTGCAAATGAGTACAATGGATTGTTTAACAAGCATGAATTTACGGTGCGATTTCTTCACCATGTTGTTTTCCAATGAACGATACTCAACACAATGATTTACAATTTTCACCCTGGATTCCGTGTTGTCCCGCTGGTATTTGCAGAATGATAATTTTAATTAAAAATGAATCACTCTTGCACGTTTTGCAGATGAAACTGCAATTTTTTTGCTACTTAAGACAATGTGTTTGGAAAATTGTTCAACAATAATGTGATTGTATGACATCTATTCCCGATATCTAAAATATTAAGTATTGTATCACCCGAATTATTCGAATAATTCTGTTCTATGCGATTTAAAAAAATCCGTGAACTTGTGCAATGGCGATGAATTATTTATTTTTTTATCTCTTTTTTTATCTTTCTTTTTTCTTCTTTTTTTTATGTCAGATATAAAAATGATGCCCCGTAATTACTGAATTCAGCAGAAGTATCGATTTCTAATCGGAAGGCTAATAACGATATTTGGTCGCGAAGACGAGTGGAGAAATGGTCGTAGCAAGAGGATTTTCCGAACGCGGAAGATGACGGTGTATTATAGAGAAGAGATAAGTAGCTCGCGGGTGAGCCGCAGGAAGGTTAACACCCTCGCTTAGCCTTAACTCGTCCAGCCGAGAGTCCGTGACTTCAAGATTCGAACGAAACGCCGCTGGATTCCTGCCGTTTTCATTCCCTTCCGCCTTTGATGTCAGCGCGAGCGTTATACGGACTGCAGGAAAGTAATTTTGCGCTGGTAACGTAATATCAATGACATATCAATCAGTAGGGCTGATTCTTTAATCAAAGCCAACAAAGCATAAATCTAGTCGATAGAATGAACAGAGAAATGGCAATAACGTTTTAACTGCAATAAGAAAACCTAGCAAAACTAACGAAACTAAATAAAACAGCGACATGGACTTATAATAAGAGTGTAACAAATTTTTATATAAGTCATTGGAATGTTTTTCCTTTTTTTTTTTCATCGACTGCATCTCATGATAAAAAAACATTCGTTAATTAATGGTTTAAAATCGTAATATAATTGAATTGCAAGTTTAATAGAAGTTGTGTAATTAATATATATCTATATCTTCAAAAATTATATCTACTATGTAAATCTTCCAAGCACTGTTCGCTTTTATTTGCTCAGTTTCCAATGTGTCCACCATATTTAGGACATTAGCGAAGCGTTGAAATTGCAGCTATGCTGTACAAATTTCATAGCATACGCATTACTAGGATGGGTGAACGTTAGACGTGGCTAGCGGACATTTAAGAGTGACTAATTGATAAGATCGAAGGGGTCTGAAGTCGCCTTCATTTTTAATTAGAAACTACAGCGTGACGTGCCCACAAAAATCGATCGTCCTCTCTGTGAATAATGCAAATTTTACACGCAAACAAGACCTTGCGTTAATTGCATACTAAGCCGTAAAGTGGAAGGCTTTCATTCCTTTCAAACTGATGGAATTTTTACTCTAATGCATTTTTCAACTAATAAACCATTCCAGGTAATCACAGGATAAAGTCTTTAAACGACGTGCGGAGCAGTTTACGACTGATTATATTCCACTATGTTGTGATAATAATGAAAATTACGTCACGAGGTTGCAGTCTTTGTAATTAAATTCTGCGTTGCATAAAGTGTTAAAACGACAACTTAGTATTTGCGATTGTAATAATAGTAATTGCGAGCAAGATTAATTTAATCGTGCCACAAGAACACTACTTCTGTAGTTGCGACCACTCACTCTTTACTCATCGTGCACTTGAAACAATTACTTTGTAAAATTAAGGAGAGATAATTCCAAAATATACAGAAGTGGAATCCGACCACTAGCAAATTACGTGCTTTGAATATTGAAATGCAATCCATTGTGCCTGGACTTAATCGTAATCGTAATTGTCGATCGTGAAATACGGTTTTGAGGGAACTTCAGGAGAAAAAAATAATCAATTGGAAGAGAATGCGAGGTTTCAGGAAGTTGAAAGTAATTAGATGATTTTTTTAATGTTAACATGGACACGTGAACTGCGCGTGTAAATGAATCTATGGAAACGCCTGAGTTAACGAATGAGAATATGTATGAGTCAGTTCGTCGTGGGAATACAAATGAAATCGTTGATAACGATTTTGCTAAGAAACATGCGGAAACCATAACTTGCATGTCTTGTTATTAATGGTTTTAAAGATTTGGTCGATGTTATTGTTTTGACTGGTCGATTTTGTGTTATTTGTTGTATGTTTGTATATAAAAGAAAAAGTTTACAATCTGTGTGGATTCTTCTCTTGGTGTCTTAATCTTGGAAACGAAAACAGAACTTTCTACTGTTGTATGAAGGTATACAGGAACAAAGGAGACCATGAAAAGGGGATGACAAATTTGTATTGTCATTTGGTTGACTGCGCCGTTCTTACAAAATTCTGTGAAAAGAAGTTTACTTATTTTGACAAATGATCTACAAATTGTCATAGAACCTGTTGTTTTGTCATGGGTTTTAACAATTATGTAAACAGATTCGTTTTGATTTTACTGATGACAACATTTTTGTAAACATTCCGACGTCTTTTTCTTTTGTTCTACTATTTACATAACGATATTCAAGGTATAGAAGTCGAAACTTACGATATACAAATTCAAAAATTAGGTTTTTATTTTCCAAATTGTCCGACACAATATAATAATCCCGGTCCCTTTATCTCTTTTATCTATATCCAAATATTTGGTTTTCACGAATACAAACTGGCACGCTTCCGAACAATAAACAGAGGGAATCCTGTCATATAAAAACAAAAGTAACTAACTGCTAAAGAAATTGTAAACAAATGACGTTTCATAAGAACCACACGGGCTGTTGCGTAGGACTTTTTTAAATTTCGTTTTAACAAAATGAATAAAATAATATGAAAGTAATTATTTTAAAATAAATAAATATTGTTCACTTGATTAAATATTTAGATTCATGATGTACTTTTTAATATGCTTCAAAGTTAATACAAATTGTGTTATTGTCATTGTTATAATCTTAAAATTTTGTAAATATTGTTAATTATTATGGTTACAAGATATGAAATCTCAAAAATAATAATAAATAATAAGAATAAAATTATTCATTTAAAAACTTACGGGAAATTCTCTGGTTATTTAGAAAATTGTTTGTTTATAAACAGTCATTCTATAGTAAATAATAATAATTGTTAGTAAACTTTGCATGTTTACTATTTATTCGTCGTGCGTAAAAATATTCATTGGTTCGACGGCTACGAATTTGATCGGAATTGTTTCGAAGCGTGTGAGCGAAATTCTCATTGGCCGACGTGCACGTGGGTATACTTATTCTAGTCGAGCACCCGTTATATCTAGATTTTTGGTCTACGTTTGGCCGCAGCTCGGCTCTGAGTGATTTATACAGGCCCCAGGGAGAGTCCAGTTGCTGCCACTAGCGCACACACCAGCGTGCGTACGCATGTACGTGTACGCCGATTCAACGTGTACGCAGGATCCGAGCATAGTTACAAAGTGCGCGATACACGTCCGTACCACTGGCCGGCCAGCATCCAAGCCCCGTCAGATCCCGGCTCCCATAGACTCGTCTGCAAGCCAGCCAACTACACGAGAGTAGCAGCGAAAAAGGAGCTGCACGGTACCGTACACACCAATCCATTTATTCTATCCCTTTTCACCTGTCTTTCTCTTCCGTCCCGACTGTCTCCTTTCTTTTTTTTCTCTGCTCGATCTTCTTCCTCGTGGCATTACTTCGATGGAAAATTATTGTTTTACTCGCGCGGGTATTATCCGAGGGAAAATTGAAAAATTTGCGCGAGTCGAAATGCGAGTGCGCAGTCGCACTGCGAATTGCCGTAAGTGCTTGTAGCGGCGGGTTTTCGTTTGCAAAAAGAAGTCGTGAAAAAAGGCCGACAACGTTGTGCGAAACGTTTTCGCGTTATCGATGTAGCTTTGTAGTGGAAATCGGAGAAAGAAAATAATAAAGCGATAATTCGATTTACCGTTCAGTTTTTTGCGGTTGGGAATGAAAATGTTACATCCCAGGGCAAGTAAACTAACAAATGTATGTTTATCAGCAACAATCGAAGGGTTTCATCGTGTTTTGGTTGTTTTCGGCTATTGAAATTGTTGTATTGTTTAGTTTTTAGAAGTCGACTCGGCAATGTTCGTGTTTATATAGTTTTTTTTGTAATTATTTGTTTTGAGCCTTAATTTTGTTTGTTATTTTTTGTTCGTTTAATATTAGTTAACAGAAGAAATTAAACATCTTTGTAATTGCCATACTAATGATAATTCTCACGATATTATAAATATAATAAATTACATTTATTTCAGGCTATTAAATTTAAATCACATTAGTTTCCTTTTTGTAGTAAACTTTAATTTATTAGTAGAATGTTAAAATTATAAATACAAATTATTTTCAAAAAATATAATGCAAAAAATTAGTAAATTATTATATTAAAGAATATAGAAGATTCTTATATATTAGACGAAAAAATAATTTGATCAAATTTATAATTAATCTTTAATATTTCAAGGAATAAACATCGAAAATAAAACAGAATTATTATTACTCATTTTAATACTTCAGTAACCATGCATTTTATTATTTACATGTTTTCGTTGATACAAACTGAAACCGGAACGTATAATTATACTATTTATAATAGACTAAAAACACAAGGAACTTTTTGTACATTAAAATAAGATTAAGAATTTAAAAGCAATAATTACTGAAAATAACGTTTCAAAAGTACGACTTTCTTCACAATTGAACTCGCTGAAGAACGAACATCGATCACGGACACCGAACGAGCAATTACGTTAAACACGAATTCAATAAGAAAACATTTTCTCGATGTGTCGATTTTCTAAATAAATTGGCATAAAAATCGATTTACACTTGGTCTAATTTATGACTACGTTATTATATTAACTTTTTTCGTATTAAACCCAGCGCGCGTTAGAAACGTCTTGGCGTTTTTTTTGATGGCGGGAAAATGACGATCCGCGAAAGTGCTTGTCAAACGTAACTTTCACGCGATTGTATGCATAATCATAATCATAATAATGTGGCGCGGTATTCATAACTGTGACGCATAAATTTTCGTCGCAAATGACTGATATAGCTACTCCACGAAAAATCGTAATCCACGAGATTATGCTTCCATTAAAGGGGTACTTGAGAGACACTTAATTATACAACGCGCCGTGGTGTCTGCGGGTTGCATCCAGTGACTGCAACTGCGGAACCATTTTGAAAAAGATGCCGCGTGGAATCGGGGATGGATTTTCCGAGCGCGATTTCGATGGTCAGTCGGCGGATAAACGTGCGTCGACCTTTTTCCGCGATCGAACAGAAGGTGACCTTTGAACCCATGGCGTCACACCAAAGCCGCCAGCAAACGGACTCACCGCAGCGACAATCGAACAACGTTAATTGTACCATCGCGCGTCGAGTTTCGCGAATTTTCTATCGAAGAGAAAATACGTTTCTATTTGTAGAAAACTTTTTTGATCGCCCAACCGGTTTCGAAGCCTATAGATATTATTTGCGCGCGCGCGATCTCATTATAAATACTAATAGGATACGAAATGGAAAAATCCGAGGGTGATAATTTATGTCGGTCGGGCGATTACTCGGGTTTATTAATATAATTAATTATTTCGCGCGCGTCTCGGGGTTATACTGATCTCCGATCGGTTGACTGGTTCCTGACGATGAGTTTGACCGGGAAGTTAATCGAAAGGAAAATGATGCGGGACGGGGTCGGCGGGAAATGGTCGACATTATGCGAGCGATTTGCGAGCAAATCGCAATTGCGCGTGGCCAAATTCGTGGGTTCACGTGCCGGCGACTTCCGGTTCCTCGGTCGCCGAAAGGGAGAGTGCGTTTGGCAAACCGCCGAAGGTCGTCGCGATTGCGCAACACAATTTGCACGCGATGATGAGTCGCCGCTGGACAAGTGACGAGTCGTGATTGAGAACCACTGACGAGCGTAGCGTACCGGTTGTTCCACTCGTGGAATGCGGACTCTTGAGCGCACTTGCGCGCGAGTGCAATAGCGTATGGCGAATGTCCGAACATCCGCTTATGACATCCCTAATAATCCGCCAATTACCAGATGGCAGAAAAAAATGACCGTTAGGTGTACAGAAGCGGTTTTGGGGATCGCGTTGGGTAGTGTTTGGGAATGACTGACGGATGGTTTGAGTTGAAGTGTGAGATTTGTGTTAGGTGGTGGTTGGTCTAATGAGGGTATTGTAAGCGCTCTTAGGATGGGGGTTCTAGGTGGTTAGGAAGTGAAGGTGAAATTTATTTGGAAAAGATGAAGATGAAGAAGAGTGTGGGTTCATTTAGAGTGAAAGTCAATTTTTCGGAGATTTCGGAGAGGCAGCGTTTTTTGGAGATTTATTTTAGGTAGGATACCACCTATATAATTGTAACTAGTTAAATGTTTAATATTTTATTATTCAGTTATGTTACTGAGTTTTTTAATAAATCGATATAATTCTCATCGATAGAGTGAGCACGAATTAATTATATTAATATCTATGTTTACTGTGTTTAGTAAAATCAATTTTTTAAAATTGTGAGAAGAATATTTTAGTTTAAGTGTATAGACTAAAAATGGCGAGTAAGTATGAAGAATATGTATTCTGCAAGCTGGATCTAATATTTGGTTATCTTAATAATATGAAAACTTTTTAACTCTTACTTTAAACTCTATTAAATATTGGACATACTGGAAACAATCATAGTAGTCAATGTGTTCCATCGAGAACTGCATTGTTACATCACATTTTTAACTGAATATGGAACCTAGTTGAAACATTTTTTATTTTAAAGATGAAGATAGAATTCTTGTAAAAAGAAAATTCTAAAACAAGGTACATAAAATGAAGGAATTTGAATAGTGACACAGTTTATAACGTTTGGGGCACGTATTGGATTAAAGACGAATAATGAACAAAAGGTGATGATGATTCACCACCTATTCATCAGAAATCTGGATTTAGATTAAAGTAAAGGAAGAATTTGGTTTATTAAAGTTCCAGACTATAAGAAAGTAGTGTTTAAATTAAAAAAGAGACTTCATTTGAATTTGATATTTATTTGATGTAAATAAATTAAAATAAAATAATTAAAATATCAATCTTAGTAATAAGCGTTCTCTTCATTTAATTCTTTTACCATTTATAAGTTACCCTTTACTCCGTCCAATATATGATTAATTACAATTTATGCGTATGTACAAAACCTCGTTGCATCGCAGCCAATTGTCAGTCGGGGATGGATGTATCAAATTGCGGCAATCCGATTTCTTTATGTCGGTTATCATCCATTGAACAAGGATCTAAATAGCGACTATCTCTTCGGAGCGCGACACAGTATTGCCTTTATGTCCCTAACTACCTTCTTAAAAGTGCCTAGTTAGCGATCAGTATAGTTGTTCTATTCATTTTTGCTGAACAGCAAAAACTGAACAGAAATGGTCACCGACTCAAATGCATAGTTAAAAATCGCATCGGGTCTATACACATAGCGCTTTATTTGATCGTTCGCGAATCTCTGATATCGCGCAGCCATATATCAAACAAATTTTACTTATCATCGCAGTGAAACACGCACAAGTGTGTCATTCATAAGACGGTCGTCCCGAAACAAGTGTAGTTGAGGTCCCGGCGAATGTCTCAATGGGTTTTGGATAATTACAGCGAACTACGTTTAATGTCATGCATTTTACATTGTGGTTCCGGACGTCACTCGACGAATTCAAAGGCAAGACAAACGTGGGTTATTGTTTGCTTTGTGGTTTATATAAACAGGACATGCGAATACCCGGCCATCGGGCACTGCAATTAAATGCAAACGACTGCGCCACCCGCACGCATTGACGAATTCTTTTGCAATACAAGATTTTTACGGAAATTTACTAAATAGCTTTTTGTTCCCACATCGCAAAAGATGTCAGAAATGGTCTAGTAATGTATGTGTACAATCAGAGAAAAAATAGTATATTTTGGAACTTTATTAATTTTTATCATATGTGTAGAAAAATTTAGTTAGTTGAACTTTACAATTCCATTATTTTCACGGAATATACTTAACTGACTCGGTAATATTTCTTATTTTTTCAGTTGTTTTAAATAAAATGTCCATTATGGTCGTTCTGAACTGAACATGTTGGTTATTTTAACTAAAACCTACATTTTCAGTAAATTTAACTAAATTTCACACTTAAAGTGTGGAAAGTAATTGAACTTTTCCGTAGCTTTATCTAAATTATGTTTTCTTACTTTGTACCTGTATATTTTTGAGTACTAATGGGTCAGTTTTGAGTCAGTTTGTGGAACCATAAAGACAGGAATTGTGAATACGATTAATGAAAAATCTTTAAAATCTCGTTGGTACCGAGCTGATATTGTGATCGTAAAAATACGAAATATATTTCCCATTGCTTGTACAAATGACACTAGGTCAAAGGTCATCATAGGACTTCCTTTTCAACCCGGAATTTAGGCGCCTTTGGGCAATATCTCCGATCTACGCGTCCTTCTGTTTATGTATACGCACACACACATACGTACAGCGATTTTCGATTGCTAATAAGCTGATTACAATAATCGGTCCCTCTTTTATCGGTTAGCGAATTGTTTATTTCCATAGTCGCACGGATCGGTCGGCCGCGCACACCTGAACGGTTGACATCGCGGTCTCGATGGAAAAAACGCGCCAACGAGTAAGAAAGAATAATGGCCATGCGAGCGCCGAAGTCGATAAAAACAATCAAAGGAAGTCGGATGACATTAATATGTAGCAGGCTGGATAATGCGCCGGACACCGTATGCAAATATTGCGCCGCGCGAACCAACGTCCCGCAGATTCGACGCGAAATCAAATATGCAGGTGTCTCTCTTAATCAGGACATAAACATGCTATTTTTACGACGTCGATCCTAATTTCAAATCGACGCACCTTTGCTTCCTGTCGGTCGGACGTGACTTTGATGATTCTTGATCAATTTCGCGGCCGACTGGGAGTTCAATTAAACTGAGAAATATATTGAAAGGAGTTTGACGGCGAAGCGCCAAATGGCACTCGATAACGAGCAAAGGTCGCGTGCGAGACGCGCGGTAATTTAATTATGCTTTAATTATTAATTTTCGTCGGTAATCAATTACGGGACGGAGAGTAAAAAACCGAATGATTGGTTTTTTATTTTGGTTTTTATTTAGGTTTCTTTCGAGTAATTTAATTTAATTAATGTTTCATCTAATGTTTAATCGTTTTCGAGGAATAAGGAGATTATTGGTACACGTAATTCGATAATTAAAACGCAGTTGAATGTTAGTATTAATATTGCGCGGTGATGATGCTTTTTAGCGCGTCATTTGAATGTTTATTGCGACAAAAAGTACAGTCGTGGAAGTAAACTCTTGTGAGAACTGGTTGATTCAAGCGTAATAAATGCGTGTAAGTAGAACAATTTCGAATAAAATTGCTGTTGACTTCAGTAGAGGTAGGAAAGAAAAAAAAAGTTCAGTAATTATTGACGGAACTATTGTGAAAATAAACATCGAAAAATTGTACAATATTTGATAATAAACACGTTAGATAAATGCATTAAAACCTGCGGTTTTTTTTGTTGATTCCGGTATTTTATGCGGTTTTTATTATTGATTCCATTAACATTTGCAGGATTTTTCGAGTGGATGTTTATATTACACACGAACAAAAATTTGCACGTCTATGTAACTTTTGGTTAACGGTGCGCCCGGTAATTTACTGCAAGTACTGTCTGTAAATTATTAATAAAAGACAAACGTACGTACTAATTTAAGAAGAAGACGCACGATTATTGTCAGTATACTTTTAGTAAATTTCCGTACATAGTCTAAATGTTAACATATTTATGTGGAAATAAGAGCATTCTAATTTTAAAATAACATGAAGCAGTTTTTATTACAAAACTGCGAGTATGAATATTAAATCTTAAATGGTACACTGAGAAAAAAAATGTTTAACAATTTACTACATAATATATCAAAACTGGACGATATGTAGTCTCATACCAAAAATGTCTTTTCTGCGAGAAACGAAATATATTCTAATCAAAATACATACACACTGAAAGAAATAATCCTGCAAATTTTACCAGACTATATTGTAAACATGGGATATAGGGAAAAAGATGTAAACAAATATAATAAATTATGGTTGAACTTCAATAAATGTGATAAAAATTACCATACAATCTGACAAAAATAATATTTTCAGGTGTTTATTCACATTTTTTTCTTTTATCCGATGTTTACAATATTGCCTGGTAAAGTTTGAAGGATTATTTCTTTCAGTGTATGCGTTTAATATCACGAACTATATACATATGATTTATATTAAAATACGTTACATGTAAATGATGTAAAATTCGTATTTCACTGCATAATCCTTGATACAATTTGATTGTTTTTAAATTTCATTCATCATCATTCATTTACTATAAACAAGTACTTGATAAACCCGTTGCAAATTAACATGCAGGTGTGAACGCACTTTTTCTCATTAGATAATTTTACGATCCGGAGAACGGTGTTTCCTGAATACTTACTCAAGCCAGCAATACCAGTGCAAAATCTAATTGATAGATATTTCATTTTCAAACATCGACGTCTTATTTAATTCGATAAATTAATTTAATACATTCGGTGTTTTCAGATAATAGTCTCGTGATACATAAATACGAAAAAATGTTCTTGATATTTTTTTTTTTCATTTTTCAATGAACATATTTTAGACTTATTATCAATTTAATTTCACGCATAAAAAATGAAAATTCAAAATTATGCTTATTAAGTGCAATTATTGTTCACTTATTGATTAGACAACGGAGGACAAAAACTGCAAAAAACAAAATACTTTTTTATGACTAATTAATTGTTTCGTATAAAACAGTTTGCTTTTGTCTTTATTCTATTATAATCTACACGGAGAAAAATATAATTGAAATTTTACTATAAAATAAACGAAACTGACCCTGGA
>JABFQC010004006.1:0-13242 GCA_022817085.1 Psilanteris sp. ZL-2020 | reverse complement strand
CTCTAACACAACTATATTAGTGAAAAAATAATCTTGCTTTGGCCATAATTTGCAAACTTGTGTTACTAGATTTCCTATTTTAATGTACATTCATCTACAGTAATAGTAAAAACCAGTTATTTTAATTGTTAAGAAAAATGTCCATAAAATTTAGATTTTTCAACGATAAAAGTTAAAAAACTATTGACTGTAATAAAAGAAACTATGTAGTTATAGATTGTTGCACAAATTTATACTATTATTGTACAGTCATAACGATAATAAATAATTTTTGAGCTTTGATCAATACTTACACATTTTTTCTATTAATGTATAAATATAAATTAAAACGGTTAAAATGCATATAAAAAAAAACAAAAAAAAATAAAAAAAAAGGAATAGTAGTTTATAATCTGTTTTTGTAATGTTTATACATGTACAAATCATTTCACAAACATCTAAAATAAGATACTTTCACGTGAAAAATATACAATCTTTTTTTGTATAAAAATATGCTTTCAAGTTTTGTAAATATTTTTTATATATATTTATATAATTTTAATTATGATTACATTATCATTGATTATATATTATAATTATTATTATTAAATCTTTTATTGTTATTTTATATTTATTTTCCTAAATATAATAATAGTGGTTTAAATATATATCACTATAAAAATATATTAGGGAAATAAATAATACAAGTTTCTATTACTTCTCTTTCATATCTATTTAATTGTAAATATATTACATTTCAACACAAGTAACCATTGAAGTTTATTCATTTAAAACATTCATTGTAGCTAAGTTAAAATCACTGAAAGGACGCGGTAAACAGAAGTATCGTTATTTTAGAAAATTATGAAATGATTTGTCTTTTACTTATGAACTGCGCAAAGACTAACTTTACAAAGGCCCGAGAACGTATCGAAACTCGAACTTGAATTTAATATTTTTCGGCGCTAGGCAGCCCATTCGCAAATATAATTTAAACTCCGCTGTTTATGGTAGCTTGATCTTCGAAAGGTGGATATTTACACGTTAGTAAAAGCTTTTATCAAACTTTACTTATTATTGTTAATATATTAAAGCAATGAGAGTTGAAATCGATCGAGCAATCAAAAGATACTTTGTTTGATCGATCGATTTATTACACTTTGACAATAATACTTATGATATTAAATATAACATACACGCTCGTTCAGGACTGGAGAATACAGTTTTCAGTAATTGAATAAATAAAATAAATGTTAAAATTAAAACAAAAATACTTTTTAAAATTATCGCTATAAATTATTATTATTATTTAAATTAGCTTTCATATTATTTCAATGCATCATCGTAATACTGCTTCGTCAAATAAATAAAATTCTCGTCGCCAATCTAAACAAAAAGATTCATAATCTTATTATAAAAATTCTTGTTAACACTTGAATTATTCGCGATTATGTCCAGTCCTGACTTCGAAATTCGTCATTTTGTCTCGATTTTGGTAGTAAAGAAATTGGTTCACCAAAAAGCGTTTGGAATGTCTACTTAAAGGCACAATCAAAACAGAAAAAAAGCTGGTTATATATACTCCTTGGAATGTGCTATCCGGAAATGCTAAACCAATTGAAGACGATTTCGACGATTTTTTGGTGTTGCGTCGTACTCTCTAACAAAATTTCGGTTCAAAATGAGCCTCAAAATCGACTCTAAACATCATTTTCTTCCGCGAAATAAATAATCAGTGCTGTGTCGTCTGGCAACGAGATTTGTACATGATCGACCATATAAAAATTAAATCTAAGGACGGATAACAGAAAAACTATAATGATCCAATTAAAAGTTATTCACGTATCGCTTGGGCTACTGTAATGTTATTTATAACGAGGACTATCTGGTGGCGTTACTTGTACCATTCCTTTATGTTTTGGGCCTGACTTGAATGACATCTTCTTTACCGGTCTTGGCGAAATGCCATGGAAGGTAGCGCTTTCTTGTGTTTCACTACTGAACCAAACTCGGCTACCATCAGAAACTAAAAATATAAGCAATCAATTAAAATTAATTAAAAAAGAACAATCACTTAAATTATTATATTTAGTAATTAATAATTAGTCATAAATGTATAATTATAAATATGCTTTAAATTTATATTAAGTTATGAGAAATTTATTTATCCATAACAAATATATATTAATAAAAATTTTTTTATATTTTTTTCGAAGAATAATATTATTTTTATTGAATTAATATCAATATTATAAATATATTATCAATGGTTTTAATTAAAATAACTTATAAAATGTTTCTTTTTTAATAGTTTTCTTAAATTTTTATTTTTAAAACAAATTAAATTTTATAAATATAATTATAAATAACTTAAAAAATTCCTTTTATTACTACATAACTGACTATATCAATCATTTTAACATACAATATATATTAATATTATCTAATAACATAATATAGTATATTATTCACTAATTAAAATTATATTAAAATGTGTAAGTTGAATAATTATCTACTTTATTTTATTCTGCGTGAAAATTATAATTTATAATTATACAATAAATAAATATTAATATGTTTTTATAGTATGATTTATAACAATATACCTTTATTGTTATATATATTTTTTCCATAATTAATTATGCATTAATTAAACTAGAGATTATTGAATAATTATCAAAATAAAAATTGTTTATTATTAGTGTAATAATTATAAATATTATAATTCTGATATATATGATACTCTGCTGTTTTATTTCTTACTTTTAATTTGTTTTTTATTTTTTCTAATTAAATAGTAAACTAGATTACATTTTATTCTTTATAAAAATACAAATATTTGGAATAAATTTTGCAAAGAAAATGTAATAAAACATTTAAATTAAAACTATAGTAAAAAATTTAGAATTACCTCGAAACAGATTTTGTAAGACTGTTAAAAGAAAACACATTTGAAAGATTTTGAGTTATTTAAAACGAAAGCAATATGGATGTCCATCAAGATGACGATGGTAATGACAAGTCTATCATCGATGTATAAGAATGTTTACTAAAATTATAGTTTTTAAAATTAAAAGTATTGGTAAACTTTATATTTTTAATTTGTCATAAATCAATTAATAAAATATTTTACTAAACGTATAAAAATAAGATGTCATATATCAGGAAGTGATTAAACTGGTGCATAATATATACAAGAAACAATATAGGTTAATAAGAAAATGGTAATTTTAAATTATTCACCTCTGTTGGCGCGAGTATCGCTACTGGCTATGGATGAATTACGAAGACCGGGTCTTCCATGATGGGAGTCGATAAGAGCAGCTGCAAGGTTTGAAGATGCTGTAGATTGAACACTCGTTGTGGAACCTAATTTTTAATCTTTAATTTTAGTTTCTTTTATAAAAACTTTAAAAATGTAAACAAATATTTATTTGTTTTAACCTGAAATTGATGAAGCACAACTGAATGGACTTTGTGGTTGTACAGGGGAGTAAACTTTAGCTGCAAATTGTTCAAAAGTTGTAGCTTCTTTATGATTTCTCATGATGATATCTATAGAACGAGCTCTTTCTTCATAACTAAAAAGAAGAATATGTTATAAATTTAATAATGTAATATAAACTATCCAACAAATAAATAATACATACTAATGTTGGTATAAATTAAGAGTGGATCGTTTTGCACGGCTGGCTGATAATGCTGTAGTGCGAACTAATCCTGATAATATATCTTCGTCAACGATACATTCATTGAAAAGTGGACCAAAGAATGGTATGTCAGATTTTCTAGACACCTGTACTCGGAAAAGTTTGTTCGGTAAAGGATATATTACTATGAGGACGTCACAAAATTCTGTCGGTATTATGTCTCGACGATAATCACGCCAATGTTCTGACCAAACGATATGAATTTCGTCATTACCTAAATGCCTTGTCTGTAAGTAAATAGAAATATCATGATAAAATAATGGTTCAATATACTTTTATATAACAATAATTACATATTTAAATTGAATATGTTAAAAAATGTTGATGAAGTTACCATGAAAAATCAGTTTTGCTGTACCAATGTCATAAGTTTTTGCACTTATATTCATAAAATATTAAATATAATGCTCCTTTGATAGTTTAAGCCACTATTAAATATTAGACGAATAATAATATGTAAGAAAATACCAGTTTGTTTATATCATTATGGCTATAATCAATTTTCTTTTATAATTAAATTTGTATATTGTGATAAAATGGATTAAAATGAAATAAAACTAATTATTTATTTCAAAAAAATTCAAAGAGGAAAAGACTTTGAACTAGTAATAAATGGTTGATATGTAGCTTTAAAGAAAGAAACTTTAAGAAGTATACTATAAAAATATACTAGTAGTAGTATAGGGCCTATACTACTACTAGTATTTTAAATTGACCTAAATTATTATATCTACTTCATGACTCTTATATATACTTATATTTTTGTATATTGCAGGGTATGGAGACAAGCTATCATCTTGATTTCCATTAACGCAATGCTGTGTTTGAGAACAAACTCGCAAATACAGCGCTGAGGCCCCCTAAGACGTCGAATATAGCCGTAGACCATCCGATGGTGCTCAACCATGTTTGCTCAAAAAAATTATTTTGTAAACACTTAATAGGGGCCCAAATGAGGCATGTCCCTATACCCTGCGATGAGCATATATATATATAATTACAATATTTACCTTCTGTAACAAGCTCTCAGGACTGTCTGAAGGCATTCTAGTAGCAACATGGAAAATAATTTCAGTAAAAGATGTAGCAAAATATGGTGCAGTTACACCAGTAGATTTTCCAGGTACAAGACCACCAAGAAATCCTGTATGTGATTCTAGTTCAATTTCCCAAGCGAGTCGTGCCACAAAGTTTTCATATTCTTTACTAGCATTCACATTACTTAAAATTGAGTTTTTATCTTCTTGACCTTGACTAACATAGATCACTGCCATTTTATGAGTTTCGCGTGAACGCTGACTATCCAAGTTACGTAATTCACGTAACAGTTTTTCATTTTTCTCCAATAGATGTAATTTACGTCTTTGTTCCCATCCGGACAAACCAAGATGAGAAAATAAAAGACGGCAGTGATGAAACGGAGCTGGTGGTGGACGACATTTGGGAGGGTTAGTTGCAGATGCACATACACTGTAAATATTTAATAAACAAAATATTTCTTAAAATTATTATATTATAAAATTAAGCGTAATAATACAATTAAATAAACAAATACAAAACTAAAAAAAAATAAAATTGCAACGTTTTATTATTTATTTATTAATTATAATATATAAATTATAAAATAAATTCTGTTTAATTTAATTTCTGGATATAGAAAAAACAGGATATAGTATATTACAGTCGAAGATGCCACTGCATCCAAGGCAAGTAGGATGTTTTACATACCAATACAGCGTGCCAAAAGTATATAATTAAAGTTTAGAGTGCTGAAAGTGTCAACTTTTAAGATACAAATAATTCCACTTTAGGCCGCTGCGATAGGTACATAATTATTTCAAATGAAAAATAAATTGACTTTTTTTAATTTTTCTTTTAATAAAAAAGCACGATTTTATATTAGAATAATATAATACCTAATATGCTGGCTCCAGTTATTAATGTGTTCTCTTTCTGCATTTCGTTGATTCAATATTGTGGCAATTGTATCACTTTCTAAGTATTGACCTTGTGGAGAATTAGCTGGAGAATTTAAAGAAACTTCAGGATTCGTTAATACTTCAGGACTGGTATGACCTATATATTGCAGCAACTAAATAAAAGTAAACAATTAAAATTATATTTTTAATAAGCATATTATTGAATCAATAATTTCAACTTAGAAGAATGTAAAAATAGTTATATTTACAGTAATTCTAATAGTAAACAATTCTAAGTAAATCGATTTTATTGATAGTGAAATTTTTATTTTTGCAAAAAAATTGCAATTTAAAATTATGTTTATATGTTAACGTAATGTTTATATATTTATTTGTTTGTTTATATTTTACGAACAAGTGTCCACTTTATACAAATGATAATTTTCTGAATAATATTATTTCTTATACTGATTAGTATTGTTATATAAATTATCATTCAAAATCAACAATCAGTTACTGTTATTTACAAAATTTATAAATTCATTATAACTAACATTAAATAAATCAATATCATATTCATCTATCATTTTACATAATCTAGTTATTAGAAGTATAGTTTGATGTATAGAATTCACTTTTCTACCAGGTACTCTAAAATTCAATAAATCAGGATAGTCAATCATATGTTTATATAATTTATATATCAATAATTAATCAAATATCATTCTAGATTATTTAAGTGTAGGATTTTGTAATATTGTAATTTAACTTACTTATTTCAGAATTAATATCATATTTAAATATAAACATAATGTATAATTATTTGATTTAACATTAAAGTATGTATTAAATGTAAGAAAATATTATTATTATTTAAAGTTACATACACATATTTAAATTTATATAAATGATAATCGTATTTATAAGGAAATTTGTAATTCATACAAAATGACATCTACATACATCATCTAAATTATCCATATCACTTGCTGCGTTCGTAAAAGTCGGTAAAATATGAGGCTCTCTGTGACGCATTGTATGCCTTGGTGGACAACTTTGAGTTGGTAAAACACTGCAAAGATCTTCCTTATCAAGTTTTCCCCATTCTATAATTAAATAAATGTATATTTTATGCACAATTTGAAATATTTATTGTAGAAGATATCTGTAAATTTATTTATTTTTAGTATTTAAATAAATGAAATAATAAATATTTACCAGTTTTGTTAGGTGGTAACAAAATATCTTCATCAATAGTAGGCTGATTGTATAAAATAGAGCTATCCCATGATGCTTTTCCCGCTAAATCTCTTAACAAAACACGTACTATAGATGGTGCAGTGGTAAGTCCTGCAGTAACACCTCCTCCTGGCGCATCTAAAGTATCTAATTCTATTAGTGACATCACAATAGAATTCGACAAACTCATCAATTGAATAATTGGTGCTTGGAATACAGCAGATGACAACTCATCTCCATCGATGTTAGGCACATCATCCAGTGCGACTACTAAGGAAGACAGTCGCGCTGCTCCAATACCCATAGGAAAATGGCCCAAATGGTTTACAAGGTGCATCAATACCATTTTAGCAGCTAATTGGATGGACTGGATATTTCCACGTTTTGGAGATTTTCTTATATCATCTGCTAAGTTATCCAAACTTATGTCTGGATCGAAATCATCAAATTCATGTTGATGACTTTTTGCAGTTTCTTGGATATTCTTTCCAGTTTTATTTTGTATGATATTATCCAAAACCTGATTAAATTTAAATGAACAAAAATAGATTTATCCAAACTAAATTCTAATTTATTTAAAATAAAATTGGTTTTATAATCGTTAATTATCTAACAAGTATGGACTTTTAAAAAATTTGTTAAAATAAGTAAGTGTAATATTTAATATATTATTTTTTATAATAATAATTATAGCACTTACCGTAAACAAAGTTAATAATAATGGCTTTCCTTGAAATACGCGTAAAAGTAATGTTGGACCTAAATGCATAGCCCATTCTCCCAAACAGAAAAGCATAGAAATCGTTAAAGCACTATGTTTCTCCTGAATCGTTGTCTGCCCAAGCGTTTCAGATAAGTTCTGTTAACAATTTTGATCAATTGTAATATATTTAAATGTAATAAATTTCATAATCTTAAATATTAAAAAATATTTATGCAGCAAATAATTATTACTGTTTAACTTATATATCAAGGGTTTACATTTACCTGAATTATTTTAGCTGGCACATTAGGATATAATTCCATTAATATATCAGCTTTATCGCATAACAATTGAAGACAGTCGCAAGCCACTTGAGCTACTGTTGCATGTCGTGCCTAAATATCAAATATAAATATAATTAATTAAATCAATTCACATTATTAAGTAGATAAAAACACTGTATTTAATACTTATAATATTTCTGTTTTGAATAATGATATCACTATATTTGTTCAATAAAATAAAAATAATTTTATTTAAATATATAGTATACAAAGTATAGCTTTTATAGTCTGTATTATAATAATAATTTATATAAATATATTATTTTTAATTGCATGGGTTTTTAAAAGGTTAATTTTAACACACAACATACAGCAATGTAATACATGGAATATTAAACATTTAATTACATGCATATTGGCTTACGAAACTTGACGAAGGTGACACAATAGGGACTGAAAAGTAAGAGAGAACAAGCTACTTTTAAAGCTGAATTGATACCTGGTAATGTAGATAAAAATGGAACTTATCCCTGCGACGTAAATGTTGTCTTTCAAGTTGTTCTTCTGATCCAATGGAACACTATTTTGACTTATAGTTTAGCAATACAAATCTACCACCTTTATTAGCTTAACCCCAAACATTCATACACATAAAATCTAATAAACAGCATATTTAATATCTCAAAAAATTCATTTTCATTTTCAAGATAAATTTATAATCAAAGTAATATATATTGTATTTAGTGAATACATAAATTAACATGAAAATATTCTATTTTATTTTATATAATTCTTACCCTGAGAGCTAGAAGCAGAACTGAAATAGCTTCGGGAATTGTTCGATGAGATGAACAATTTGTTAATTCTCGATACACAAACATGGCTATACTTGATAATGCAATACATCTTGCAATGCCCGTTGGTTCTCTACGGGAACTTCGCATTAAAATTGCCACAATATGATCCTATATTTTATTTAAATAAATGTATTTTTTAGTATTTTATTTTACTCATTAATTTCAGTATTTCTATTTTATATTTATATAGTCATAAAAAATGGTATAGTTTATTTTAATTTGAAATCATAATTTATGATATTGTATTCATTCATAAAAAAAATAGTGAATATAGTTATATTTATGCAAATTTATTTTTGTAAAATATTGTAATGTTTTCTTTTTATACTGCAATTAATTTACGAAGATATATCTTACTTTTGCATATGGACAACTTGTTGTAACTACTTTAGATTCATTTGGTTGTAAAACTGGTAATTTTGCCATTGTTAGTGGTAAGGATAAGAGTGATCCAAGAATTGAAACTGCTTCTGTTCGAGGAGCCTAAACAAAATTTAAAAATACATACTGGGTTAAAAACAATTTTTTAAACATTTAATATAATATATATACTATACTGTGTAATAAAATGTATAAAAATAAATACTTTAGACATTTAAGCTAAGTATAATAACACTGACATTTATTAAGATAGACATTTTATTTTTAGTTAGGTATAATGAATACAATGGATAAATATAATATTAAATTATTATTTAACCAATTTAATTATATCTATGTATAATTACATCTATATCCTGACTGCTTAGAATGATATTAGCTGCTTGAATATAGTCAAGAATTAACAAACTAGATCCTGGAAGATTTAAGCTAAATAATCTGGGGCCAGTATTTCGAACAATTGTATACAAAACTTTGGTGTCGTTTCCACAGATACTATTGTGAATGACATGGTAGAATAATGTCAGATGTTGCTTTGGTAGACTAATATCTAACGGTTGAACGGTCAACATACAAATAAGACGATATGCTGCTAACTTGCCGATTTCATATTGTTGTGGAAGTTGAATTGCCTGAAAATTGATGAAGTTATTTCTCATTTACATTTAAAACATTTTTTAATTTAATATTCATTTTTTATGTCTAAATATATATACTTCTCAATCAAACATATTACCTTAAAGCACCAAGGTGCTATAACAGTCAATGGTGGAATTAATTCTGGAGCTGGAGGAGTAGCTTGATTATCTCCAGAAATTCCTTGATTTAAACGAATCTAAATAGTTGAATGTAAAATTAAAAATTAATAAACAATATTTTTTTCATTATAATATCATTTAATAGAATATGTTTATTTAAATTTCATTTTAAAAAAAGTATACTGGTCACTGCAATTTAGTTATATATCACAAATAATCTTATAATTCCACACAAAATTTCAAATAGTTATTAGTATAAAAAGGATTACGTAAAACTTTACTCAAAATAAACACATGTGTGAGCTATTTTACAACAAAAAAAAATCTATTTTACAAAATGAAAAAAAAATCAATAATTTGATAATTAATTAGAAAAGAAATTAAAAATTAATATATATATATATATATATTTATATATATATATATAAAAATACATACTTTGATTAAGGTTTGTGTTAATTTGACGAGGTACTCCATAACTTGCCCATGTAAAGCTGGATCTTGAATATTATTTACATCTCCAAGAGCTGATAGCATTCGCCGCCATAAAACAACAGCAACGTCCGGTAACCATCCTCGCACTCCACCACCAGCCATAACAGAACGTCTTTCAGATGCATCGTTAGTATCTATATATTTGATAATAAAAACTAATTAACTAATAAATATAATTTAACTAAAAATAAATGAAAATTATATTTTGTTACTATTTTTTCTACTTGCGAATTTAAAAGATAAATTACTTAATTTTAATTACATAATAATATTATTTTAAGTGAAAATGTATGTTTTATTAATTAGTTTTCTTATTCTTATTATATAGAAATTACATCTTCTTAACGTTGTTTTAGTCACAACTTACCAATGCTGCTACCATCAATATTTTCAATTTGAATAGGACTATCTTTATTACTATCTACACCACTACTTGGCGTGGGAGAAGGGCAACGAGGCGAGGGTGACTCGCTATCAACAATCACAATGCTATCCAACGACTTAGATCTTCGTGTGTACAACTTTTTGCTCGAAGAACTCTCACTTGAGTTGTTTGATAATATCCGAGCCATATCTCTTTCTATTGAATGAGGTAGAACTACATGCAAACAATTGTTAATTACAACAAAGTCAAACGCTACAATATGGTAAAAAAATATTTATGAAATAATATTTGTTTTATTAAAACAAACATTTAATTAAATTAAATAAACATACAATTGTAAAGGATAAAGTTAGTTGTATTATTAAATTAATTTTAAATCGTTTAATACATATACAACAAATGCAGATAATAAATATTAAAATAATTTAATACTGTCGCAATATAAAAAAATTAGAGAAGCACGTGTGAACTCTTGTATGCATTTATGGTTGAAACACATATTGGCCGTTAAAAAATGTCCATAATCAACGAAATGACAAAATTTTAATAAAAAATTAACTTTTAAAATTAATGAGGTATATGAAATATTAAAATCAAAGAAAAATTAAAAATTAATTTTTATCAGAAAATTTTCATTTTGTTAAATTACAAACTGTTCCTTTAACGGTCAATAGTTTATGTATGTTTTTGAACAGTGAATTTAAACACAAATAATCGATATGATGCTTAAAAGTTGAAAGAATTATGTATTAAGAACTTTATAATACCTTTTAGTGTATTTTTTATAATAAACAAATGAATATTTTAATTAAATTATATAAAATATTTTTAATAAAATATAAATTATATATTTTATATTTTTTGATATAAATGATATTATCAATAATGATAATATTGTGATATTTAATTATTACTTATATTTATTATCTTGTGCTTAATAACAACTGTACTTTTCTTGAAATTTAATATTTGGTGATGGTTTTGTAACTGACATTAAGGTGAAGAGTAGCTCTAACATATTGTAATGGAAATTCAAATGTTTATTTAAAATTTTTTATTACTCTTATTATTGTATGACCCTTCTGTCAATGAAATGTATTAATATACTATGTTTGTATAAAGGGCAAATTATATCCTGTAGATCTCATTAAATAAATAAATAAAATAGTATCATAATTATTTTAAACAAACTAGTTTGATGTTATTAATATAACATGCATCTTTTGAAGTTTCTTTTTTAATTCTTAATTTATTTTATTAATATGCTAAATAATATACTTAACATCATTAATCTATTTTCATTTATTAAATAATAATTTAAAATTTATAACGTTATTATTTTTATGAATCATATATTTAATTAAATTTAGATCAGGCTTTTTAAAAGAATAAAATGAATATTAACAATATTTTTAAAAATATATTAGTTATGTTTATTATAAGTTAAAATAATGTGTAGATTTAATTTAGTTGAATTAATTTGACATATTAAAAATAAAAAAAATGTTAGGAGTCTGAAACGTACATTTATTATTAATATGTGATTATTTCTTACCAGGAATTTCTGGATGAACATTTGTTCTGCTCTTATTACTTTTTGCTCTCAATTTTCCATGGTAAAGAGAATTATCACTAACACTTCGAGGTAAATGACGTATTTTTCTAAATTCTCGAAAAGGGTGATCTATAAAAGAAAACAATTTGTTTACAAAACTTAAACACATGTTATTAAGACAAAATGCAAATTTGTTATTATATTGTTTCATGTCGAAGAATATATCGTTTCACTATAGTTAATTTAAATAAGATAAACAAATTAAGAATTCTTAAATAATAACAATACCAATTGTCGTCAGTAATACGAATAACATGAACGAAAGTTTGATAAAGTGATGACGCAAACTCATTAGAATCTTGTGAAAAATAAAATATATTTTTTGATATAATGCGACAAATAGACTGATTATTCAACATAATTTATATAAGACATTTACCAACAACACTATCTTTCACTGACTGAATCGTTCCATGGTCAATACTCTGAGGAGGTAAAACACTACCAGTAGAAGCTGCACGATATCCGCCAGCTCGTCTTTTTTTTGATTTTTGTTCGCTCAGTCTGTCTAGTGGCAAATCATTCAAGTCCAAATTATATACATGTCTCGCTAGAACCCTAGTTAATGTATCCAATGTTTTCTGAAATTTTAATTAAATTTTAGAAATATCATTCAATTAACATTATTAATTGATTATGATAAAAGAATTGTTAGTAATAAAATATTTTTATGGATAATCATATGATAATTGCATGCTTTTTAAACTAGCGATATTTGAAAGTATTATAATTAAACATTTAATTATAGAAATATATGATCTTTTTAATCAAACGAAATACTATGTGACTATTGGATTGTAAAAATTGCATAATCAAAAAAGCCTGTTTTATTTGATAAATAAATAAATGTGTCTGTAAAAGTCATATTATTTAATCCTTCAGCCGTGAACTATTAAAAAGTTACAAATGCCGTGAAC
>JABFQC010004005.1:0-13243 GCA_022817085.1 Psilanteris sp. ZL-2020 | reverse complement strand
TAGAAGCAAACTTTGGTAAGAAAAACTGTATTTGTACAGGGAAAAACAGTAATTTTTAGGTTTTTACTTTAATGTCTCCAAATTAGTGTTTTAAACAGCAATTTTCTACGTTTAATTTTTCTGAGTGCAAATTGAAAAATGTATACAATTATTTCTAAATTGAAATTGTTACATTTTTCATTTCTCAAATTCCTTATATCTTAATCTACTTGATTTTGAAACCAATAAAGTTTATTACTTTTCAATTATGTTTAAATTCAAGTGTTTAAAAATTATCTGATATAGCACTTTCAAATAAATTAAAATTCTACAAATATGTCGTGTTATTTTATGAATTCAGATTTCACACTTGTTCTATTTTAAAATATTTACTTATTATAAAATATAATGGTTAATTGTAAAAATGGACGCAAAACGAATTTAAGATGTTGAAATTAAAATTGTATACATGGCTAAAATAAAGATTGAATTAAATCATCACGTGTATATGACTACTTGGTTATTTAAATTTTGTTTAAATCAAATACTTGAACCTCTTATATTTGATTACTAAATACTAAACTTAATGAAATGTAATCAGAGTTTGACATCAGAATGTACACCAGAATTGTGATATTAATGGTACACATTTGGTGAAATATTGAGTTCAAAAGTGGTGTTGAATGTGATAAATTAAGTGCAAAAGCATACATTTTTATACGACTAAACTATAAAATTAACTAAACTAAACTGTTTACTTTTCTAAACATTTTAATATATACCATAGGCTTAAATTATAACGGTGCTTGTGCGAGATAAGAAAAATTTACACAAAAAGTTTTATATAAAAATTAAATCATCAGATTTATACATTTTTCCCAAAATAATGTTTTACAACATTATAATTTACATCAATGTTATTTTTATACTAAATTTGAATGAAGCATTAAAGTTAATCTGTAATTGCGTAACTATTTAATTACATACACCAATTTTGCATTTTATAAGCAAAGTTTGTATAATAAAGTTACATTTAAATAGTGCACTGAGTGAAATAAATTACGAAAAATTACTCTTTATATCTTTAATTTAGAATCATAAGAGAAAAAGAATAATATTTGCCCTATCATCGAATAATATTAATTAATATTCGTAGAATTTTCTTATATTAAAATGTACCTAGAATATTCTATGCATATTAAGGGGGTTCTTCAAGTCTAATGTAACAGAAATTGTTTTCTTTTATTGTAATATTAAATTTTGCTTTTTAATAAAATGGAAGAATTTGCCCATATTTTTTGCTGATGGGAAATTATTTTTCTATAATAAATGTAAAATTTCAATTGATATTCTCGACGTAATTAGTAAATTCGTTTTTATATCACCTCAAAAACGAATTTTCTATTTACGTTTTTAATAATATGTTAAATTGATTTTCTTAATATTGAATAAATTCAAGAGAAATGATAAAATGTAGCTATATACGAAAAATAAACATATTGATGAATAAATTAACGAAAATGTAACGAAATCTGCAAAATCTGTCAAAATCGATCGAAGAACCACCTTAAATAATATTATTCGCTGAAAGGGTACTATATTTAAAATAAAAAGTAAGTTTTTCACATAGAAAAATACTACTTTCTCATAATATATTACTTTTAAAAATAGTAAATATTTTTATTTTTTTCTTATGATTCCAAATTAAGGAAATAAATAGTCATTTTTGGCCATTTATTTCTCTTAGTGTGATGTAATATTTTGACTATTTTACATAAAAAATAATGGTGCATCCTTAGTATAAACTTCGATTCCAGGAAAAATGTTTATAATATTGTAATAACATAAAAATATCCATGGATTTGTTTACTGTCAGATTATATAAAGTCTTAAACAATTAGCCACAATAATATGATTACGTCATATAATCGGCATATTAATATAGATGCAAAAAGCTTCACGGAGAAAACATATTTATTTAACATATATATTTAACATTTTACTATTTAATATATCAAAACTGGGATATAATTGAAAATGGTATAAAAATTACTATATCATATATATTAAAAATTTCTAGATAAGTTGAATATAAAATTTTGCGTATTCAAAAGTTTAATACATTATATAGTAATGTTTATAGTATTTTCAAGTATATCCTACTTTTGATATATTATATAGTAAATAGTTGGATATATGTTTTCTCCGTGTTATAATCGAATAAGGAATACAAAATATCAGATTTAGTTAATAATTGTTATATATAATCCGTGTACCCTACAAATGAAAATCTATTTATTTTTATTTAATACCAACCCATACAGAACAGTTACGTTCAGGGAACGTCACTGTAACGTTACAAAATTTAAGAAAACACGTTCCCGTAACGTCAGTGTAACCTTAGTTACGCTCTCGACACGTTACTGGTACTCCCGAATGTCCGCTTGAAACTCGTTGGTGGAAGGTAACAGATACGTTACATGTTACGTTCGTGGAACGTCACAAAAGGTTGCAGGAACGTTACAAATAATAACAACAAAATATTTATATAAATAAAAAAATTGTAATGTTTAATAATATCCTGTACGACCGATGGGAATTGAACGCATAACCTCCACCGTACGTGTTCAAGACGTATCCACGTGGCCAACGCGTCTACTTGGAAGATTAGTTATTTTGAAGAGTAATAAGCTGCACTTTGTGATATAAAAAATATGATTTAATTTACTGGTATAAGGCCGTGTATATGTAGTCAACGTAATCAATTAATTACAAACACATATTAAATTACATTTATTTTTTTAAAGTGTATTAGTTAATTAAAATTATCTTTATATTAATATATTACGAATTGAATACAATTTTTCAAAACTATTACAATTATTATCAATTGATAAAATAAAGTACAAATCATTTGATGATTAATAAAAGTTGCAAGTGCTTCATAAAATGAATAATGTTTGTGAAAGGCATTATACATGCTACACTCAAAAAAACGTATATTAAAATATGATATTTATCATAAAATGGCATTTTTTATTATGCAATTTAACTTTAAAATTTAAATGTTCATATAACTATAAAAAGTTGAATTCAAAATTAAAATTTAAAACTTTCTATTTTCTTTGCGAACAAAACTGAAAAATTTATTTAATTTATTCACCCGTTATTATACTATATAAATAATTAATTAGAAATAATTCATATATTCCTGTTTTTCATTCGATATATTTTTTAATAGAGATCGCGTACAACCGATTAAAATATATATTGTCAATCGAATATCCCGTAAGGTAACCACAATGGTATTTTGGAAAGAATGACTAAACTAATCATATATGCATCATTTTTTTATCATTGCCGTATTTTCATTTATAATTAATATAGGTAAATGAGTTTTTAAATTGAATTATAATACAAAATTTAAAATAATGAAATTGATAGCTCAATTTAAAAAACTTAAATACGGTTAATACTTATTTATTATTTGTGAATGGAATAATTATCGATCTAATTTATAAGCATAAATTAAGCATGGATCTTAAAATTATTTGCATAAACTTGCTAAAAACATCTGCATTTACTCCAAATTTTTATGTTAATTGCTTATATAAGCTATTGATAATTTGGTTTTACATTTCATGTGTGGAATACATACCCATATATATATGCATATAAATTCAGTTACATGCGAAACGTTAATATAAATAAGAATATATATGTATTATTGTATTAATAAAAAAAGGAACTAGAAACAACGAAATGCTAGTGATATTATGTATATATAAATTATGCAATCCATAAATATTAAATTATAAACAAAACATAAAAATACTTACTAAGGCATTCAACGCGGACGCATCGTACCAAAGGATCTCCCATGTGAAGATTGAGACAAGAACATACACGGCGACCCTCACTCGTCGTACACCTTGCGTTTACTCCGCACGTGTACGAGTCACATCCACCTACGCAACATTTTTATATTTTAAATTACTGCAAAACGAATGTCTCTTCGTTGATTTGGTTATACTATAGTAAATAAATAAACACTACAATATATAGCAATGGTATTTGCACAACGGCACAATTTACGAATTTGGTATTTATCAAATGTTCGAATGTGAACAAAATTAATACCTGATGCAACAATTCGACTTAATCCATATTGACCTCCAGCTGACACTGCAACGACCAACGTGCAAAGCAGAACTGTCGCCTGCTTAAGTTCCATGGTACCAGTTAAATATATTTATGTACCTAAAATGAAGACAACCATTTGTTATGTATTTTGTATCAAAATAAAAAACAACGTTTTATAATACTTTTAATGCAACCAACGATATTTGATACCGTCATTTTATATATATTTATATATATTAATTCTTTCTTTATATTATATCGCTTTTAGTTTCTTTGGACAAAAACAAGTTTACTCGGATTTTATGCAGAATCTATATACCGGATTGACATACACGCATCATTATTGAATAGCTATTTTGATATGAGTAACACATCATACTTCCAAATATGTATTATACAAATATGCAAATAAAAATTAATCGAAAATATTTGTAAAGTTGATCAACTATTCAAGGAAAAGAAATAAATCACGTTATTACATTGGGTTAATCTATTATAGTTTTTTGTCAGTATATAATAAAGTCTTATAACAGACCAATAAAAGACCGAAATACAAAAGTACTGTGAATTAAAAATTAGCTTCGAATATTGGCATTTTAATGGTCTGTCGCGTAAATAAAAGTGGAGAAAAATGTTTCTCAATTTAGGAAAGGAACTTTAGTTATGGTAATTTTATGATATCACGACAAAGATACGTTCGATTTATTTAATGAACAATTTATAAAATACACTGTTTCAAGATTTCTTTATGTAAAATGGTTAAGTTGATCATTAATGTTATAATATTATCATATTAATTATAAAATGTTTAAGCAAATTATGTATAACATTTTGGTAAATTTAATATTGAAAATTTATATAAATTATGGTGTCCAATATTATGATACACACTTATTTTTTTAAGTATACATTGAGAAAAATTTGATAACTATTATAATGAATTATTATAAAAATTTTGTACATTAAACAAGTAAAGAAAATTGTAATGTCACGTTGTAAAATTTTATATGAATTATGATAACAAACAAAATAAATATAAGAAAAACTATATTTTTAGATAATTTTATAATGTGATATTTCAATTTTCTTTATTTGAAAAGTATACAACACTTTTATAATAATTCGTTACATTACAATATTTATTATCATTTTTTTTCAGTGTACAATAAATCTAATTTATTAATTTATAATAAGATATTTTTCTAATACCATGACATATACTTATATATTTTTTAAACAAAAGTACTGTATGTTTGTATGCCTATAATACATATATGTGAACATACATATTGTCATAATATTAAATATATATTTAAAAGAAAGTATAGAAATATTATTTCTTACATACCTTTTGTTCTTATAACAATAAAAATGGTTAATTTTTAAATTAAATCAGAATTTTTGTTTTACAAAATTGCAATTTAAGTATAATTATTCATTTGTATATATATAAATGTTAAAATAATGAATTTGTTGTCTTATTATTTACACAAAAAAGCAATTCTAACTTCTTTAAACTACAATTTAAATTATCAATCTTTTTAATAACAGTTTTATGCATAAAAAATAAAACCATTTTACATGTTCAACTACATTCAATGTTTCACATTCAAATGAAAAGTTTTAAATTTTTCTCTAACAATTACACCATACAATTGCAACTTACAGAGAATCCTTTCAGAAACATGAGATCGCGAGCACTGACGAATCGAATGGAGAATCAACTGCAAGAAAAATGCTTGCGCCCCACTATTTTCACTATCCCGGCGTGTGATTCTACCTCGAAAATCACAACCCACGTATGTCCTTGCGCGCAAATCGCCCACATTTCGAAACTACCAAGATCACACCGGCTTCCACGATCCCATCAATAATAAACAAAATGACACGTTTATCACGGCTCTTCCGTCACGAATCGTTGAGCTCTCATTGTCGTCTCTATCTTCATATTAATTCATGCTTTTTTCAATTATTATAAAAACAATTTTTTAAATTAATTTTTCGGTGAATATATACACTTCCTTAACTATTAACCAGCGATTTTAAAATATGTTTGTTACGCTATAATGTATTAATCCAATTTTGCAATCTTAATTATTCATTTTAAATTTTTATTTCATCTTCAGCCGAACAATAATGTATATATATATATATATATATATATAAGATATGGCAAAATTAAAATTGTTAAACGAAACCTATTGTTTTTATTTATTTTTTATATTTCAAAGTGAATTATTATAACAAATAGAACAAATAGTAAAAGTCAAGTAAAAAAATATACCCGAAACGCAATTATATAACGAATTGTATATACATAACTTCGATTAAATCGTCCAAAGAAGTATATTATGGTGCCTTTCAAGGCGTTATTCTGTGCCGTTATAGCATTAGTGAGGTCAGTAAGTCGTCATTGTCCAATGACATCATAAGGTCGAGCAAACTGAAGCCAATCCAATAGCCATATTAAGATCAAAATTGAATGTAAATATATAAATACAAATCGTTGAAAAAAATAACAAAAACGAATTTTCTTTGTATTAATAAAGATTTAAATGAAAGCATACAATCTTAGTATAATTTTACTGTATAATTAACTTACCTGAGTAAGTAAATATAAATATATATATATATATATATACATTAGATTCATATTGGACTAATAAATAAATAATTAGCTGTAAACATAATGAATATACTAATTATTAACAACTTAACTACTATAAGAATAATTTAGTAAAAAACAAAATTATTCAAGAACATGTATACACAAATAATTCTTTACAAGTTCTACGGTTTTTATAAATATTTATTTTTTAAATAATTTATAAGTAAAAAAAAATTACATATTGTTTCTTATGTTCAAGTGCCATAAAAATCGAAAAATAATTAATATTCTAAGAAAGTAATTTCACGTCTTGATATCAATGTTTTTATATAAAACTTAAAATTTGTACAGTCTTAATTATAACTTATTGTTATAAAAAATCTCAATCGTTTGAGTATATTAATATTACTAAGAAAGCAATTTCACGTCTTGATATCAATGTTTTTATATAAAACTTAAAATTTGTACAGTCTTAATAAAAACTTATTATTATAAAAAACTCAATCGTTTGAGTAGATTTTTTAAAACATAATATACAAGTACATGTAAACTTACAAATATCAAGTAATAATTTTACTCTTACACAAATTTAATAAATAAAATAATACAGAAATTATTTATCCTTACATGTGTGACAAGGAGGAGAAAACAGCCAAACAAAACGAATGATTAAAAAAAAATAACACATTCAGGAACTATGAATAAAATGCAATTTATTATTATGCTCACTTTAAAAAAATGTTTTATGCTCGCTTTAATCTCAGTTATATTGTAACAAAATAAAACTGGTTAAAAAGTCTAAATTTAGTTCAAGATAAAATTTAAATTTTATATAGTAAGTATATTTATAATTGAATTTCATATTATACCAAATATTGTAATTCTACAATATCTTTACACATTCAATACATGATAAATTAAAAAAGTACAAAAAAGAATAAATTCAGATGTATAAACAATCGAAACAAATAGTTTGATATTAAAAAGAGTAAATTACAGTATAAAAATCATACTGTGTTTCATATAAAATAAAATTATTGTAATTGGATCTTTAACTATATGTATCTTTCATAAGTATGTTTAGTGGTTTTTTCTACTTATTATTATAAATGTTATTATTAGGGTTTTTACACACGAAATTGATCAAAAAGACAACATTTTTATTCTATATTCTAGTGGATCAGTTTTAGCGAGCAACTTCTGTTTGTTCGATAAATATATAAATTACAGCAATGCAAGCTGTATGGTAAGCATCAAATATACACATACATATTTACGATTCGATAATATTACGTTTGAATGAATTTTTGTTCTTTTTCCATAAAATGTCGAGCGTTTAATTTTAATTCTTTATTTCATTACTGCCATTTTCAGACAATTTCAAGAATTCTTCATAAGCAGCAGCAATTAAATTATCTTCCTCATCCTCTTCTCGATCCACCAAAAAGTCTACATCATTATATTCGTCACTGTAATAAAAAAACAAATAATTAGAAAAAGATGTCTATAATACATAGTAAAGTTATAAATATTTTATTTATCACAATTTTAATTTTAATTTTAAATACGTACTTAAGTTCTTCCTCTTTATTAAGAGTGGAAAATCCATGTAAAAAAGCAGATTCTTCCGCTGAAATAACTTGTCCATCAGGGCCATAAAAAACAGGCTCATCGAGTGCTTCATGTGATCGAGTAGAAACATTCTGTGAGGGTGTATATTCTTCTGAGTTGTTAGTTGCCCGTCCCCAACTCTTGCTACGTAACTCTGTTACACTAGTTACCATACGACTTATCTGAGGATCTACATGACCCATCGTTACCAGTTCTGTCAATTGTTTCATTACTAATTCCATATCCTTACGTACACTTGCATTATCTCGTTCAAGAGTTTGACCTGCCAACTAAATTTTTAAATGTATTTTAAAAATTGGATAATTTAATCAAAAAGAATATAATTTAGTTTTATCATAAATTATTTTATTAAAAATTTATTGATTTGCTTCAATATCACAATTATAATTTATTGAAATACTTTTCTCATTCATTAATAAACATTGTAATATATACATAGATATTTTTTAATAATTATCATTAGTTACTATTTATTTAATAATATTAATCATTAATTATAATTATACTACATAATAATAAATAATATTATTTATACAAAAATAAATAAATGAGTTATATTATATTTTCTTCTTGAATTAAATAATAAAAACCATACCTTTAGAGCTTGACAGATATTTTTAGTTGAGCTTGGTGCAGGATTCATTAAAACTGTTGATATCAATTGTATCAACATTTTTCCAAGAGTTGGTGCGGATGACTGCATTTGTGTCACAAGTTCTGCTAAGAATAAAATTAGTCCATGACATCTTTTTTCATCATTATCAGTATGATTGGGACTACGCTGCCATCCTATATTTCGATTTTCTTCTTCGCACCTGTTTATATTATGATATACAAATATTATTTTAATTAGTTATAAATAAATGTAATATAATACAATTTAAACATTTAATCCTATTATACATATTGACATATATTTTTAATTATATTAATTATTAGTTATAAAATTACAATAATTTATTGTAAACAATAATCTACATGATTATAGAATTGTAAAAAACTAGAATTACAGAACTCATAGACAAACTAATAAAGGAATTATGTTATTAGTTAGGAACAAAATATACCAAATAACTGATTTGAGAAACCTGCTCTTTCTTCATTATTACAGTTTAAATGAATATACTTGAAATAAATAAATTTTGTTCATAATTCTATTACTATTATATGTTGATAATTTAAATAAACTTTATCATAAAATATAATAATTGAAACATACTGTTGTAAAAGTATCTTTCTGAATGTTGTTATATTGCGTTCATTTGGGCTCATTGCCACTGTATCTAAATGTGTACATAAACGAGCTCCATTGTATCGAAAGTTTCCTTCCAATATTGACTGAAATTAAAAATAAAATATGATTATTATGTTATAATATATACTATAAATTATTCTTGCTATAATGTATATAAATACCTGCTTGATTATTACAGATATAATTTCCTTCAAATCATTTTCTTTTTCAAGAAAAGGATTAATGATATCAATCAAGTGTGAGACAAGACGATCAAATTCACCTGGACTCATTGTTAAAACTCGAATTGATGATTCCATTTGATTTATTGTTACATTTAAATCTGTTAATGGAGTCTCATTATTTTTCCTCTAAAAATTTTTAATCATCATTAGATCATCATTTATAAATAAACCATAACATACTTATTAACATTTTATGCTGTTTAATAATTTAATTATACAAAATTATGATCAGTGATCATTATATTTTAATATATATAATAATAAAACAATTAAATTTAATACATTTAATAATTAAAATTTGTTTATTTCAACATATACTACATAAATAATATACCTGGTTCACCAAATTGCTTTCATTAGAACATGCTTCATTATAATTGTAGCTCATCATTGGATTATATCGATGGTCATTATGTTGATAATTTTGTTGCATCATTTGTGATGGGTGCATGTTGTTTGATTGTGAGTTTTGTGCTGTTTTACTTATAATTAAACGATCTTGAACAGAATGCTACAAAAATTTAATAATTTCATTATTATAATATAAATATAATTAAAAGAATATTTCTAGTACTATAATAAAAATTAGAAACTTACAGTATGAACAATGGATGACTGACTTTGAACAGAAGCTTCATGAGCACGTGGGAAAAATTCTTCTGCAGTTGGACTCAATAATGAGTTTTTCACCATTTGTAATTTTGCGTCTTTTTCACATTCTATAAATATTTTAAAAAAAATTTTTATATAATTTAACAAATTAATAATGAATATATATTTTATATTTTTATAAACAAATATTTAAATATATTATTAATAATTTAAATTAAACTAGATTTGTTTTTTCTTTATTAAATTTTAAATATTAAATTAAAAAATCAATACATTAATTTTTGTTTTGTGAAACGTGTATATTTTAAATCAAAATATTCAAAAATTAAAATACATGCTGTTTGTAAACATAACCTATAATATATAATTAATCAACGTGATTAATAAAAATGAATGAACTGATTAATTAAATATTGTAATAATGTTTTACATCTGAAAAGTAATATAAATAAACAAATACAGCATTAATGATTCAAGTATTCTTAGTTATAATTAAGATAAATTTTTAAGTTGTAGATAACGAAAGATATCAAAATTCTTTTTATATATTTATACAACTCATAAAAAAATATAAAACATTTTATAGTTAAATAATATTCCTGGATATTAATTATTATTATTAATTAAAATATATATAATATATATATATATATATAATATGTATATCTACATATAAAATATACAATATACACACACATATATAGTAAAAAAATTTTCATTAATTTATATTGCTTAAATAAAATAATAAAAAAAACAATTGTAAATTATATTTATCATATATAATTTAACCGTACTTATGTAAAACATTTATTATGCAAGAGTATTAGATGACACGTGAATTATAAAAATAGTAAAAATAATGAAAAATTATATACAGGAAACAATATATTTAATTACAACCTTCATTTGTAGTTAAATCTTCATTTGGATGTCGATTTGGTCTACGCAATTCATTATCATCGTTTTTGTAAAAATTGTCGCGACCGCTACCAGGACTATTCCAGCGGTCACCATCACCACCGTCGCCGCTACCATTAACCCCGTAACTGTTCATATTTTATAACTTCTTTACACGAATTTTCGGTAAAACGCACGACTGGATGAACTTTATGTGCGACTTGCTCCGATTTCCGATACCGACTGACTGAAACACTGAAAGACTGAATGAATATCAAAAGGTTAGGTCCCACGCCAAATATCGTCGAACATCGGTTGTACTCGAAGCAACGAAGCAACAAACATCGATATTATTTGTTTATGATTCCCTAGCAGTCAATCGTAAAAGCCGATTCACCTTTCGGGGATCTTCGCTTCTTCCGTAACGACAAACAAACGCTATGACAAATCCACTGTAATATCTGTAGTTCTTAAAACAGAGTCTTTCGTTTGTATATAGCATAATTAATATATCGGTGCATTTGTGTGCATGTAAACTCGTGTACATGTGAAACTTGATGTAGTGTTATTTGAGTTGGTAACACTTGTTAATAACTTCAGAGTATGTTGTGTCAAAAATTATCGATTATTTATTCCAGTCGGTTTATTATATAGTTGTTGTTTAAAATTCAACGAATACAATTAAAGCTAATATATTCAATAAAAAATTAAATTATTAATTATTTTAAATATTTTAATCTTATAGTAAATTCTTTAATACTGTCAGTAATAAGGTTATTTTCATTTAAATTGCTCAGATATAAAGTTTTCATCTTTTTTTAACACATTACTGCCAGTAATTTAAATATAACTAACAACGCACTTATAATCATTCAAGAGATTTTCTCATTTTATGAAATTATTTTTATAACAAAAATAAATGTTAAAATAAAATTGTTAACGGGACCACAAGTCGTTTTCAAGGTGGCAAAATATGAGTTATAGTTCCCCGTTCACAATTTTGTTTTAAAATATATATTTTGTGTACAAAAATAATCTCCCAAAATAACAAAATCGCCTGAATGAATATATAGGCTGAGTTCTAAAATTGATTTACAGCACTTTTGTCTTTGTATTAATTATTTGTTTTCATATTTTTATCTCATTGTTTCAGTATTGAAAAGTCATTTTAGAACTCAGCCATAATATTAATATAATAAATGGACAATACTGTATAAAAAAACCCTAAGACCGTTACAGCAGAACTAGAGACAAACCATTTTAAAAGCGCATTCTTTAATTTACTGCAAGTACTGTAGATGGTTATGCATCTTTATCGAACTTGCCGTATAATATATTTTCGTCTTTATTAACGCAGTATTTGTAGTACTTTCAGTAAATTAAAGAACTCAGCCTAAGATCATCCTCTTTGATTTTACTAAATTTAGAGTATTCTGAAATTTGTTAATTTTTTTATAATTTGAACTTGACTTCATGGTCAAAGCCATTTGTTAGCTGAGTTTATAATCATCTTAAGGGGGTTCTTCAAGTCTAATGTAACGGGATAGTGTTTTCTTTTATTGCAGTATGAAAATTTGCTTTTTTATACAAAACAAGAATTTGCGCACATTTTTTAATTATGGGAAAATATGTTTGTGTAATAAATATAAATGTTCAATTAAAATTCTTGACGTATTTAGTAAACTCGTTTTTTTATCACCTGGAAAACGAGTTTTCTATTTACGTTTTTAATATTATGTTAAATTGATTTCTGTTTCATTAAATAGATTCTATAAAAATGAGAAAATTTGCGTATACACGAAAAATAACCGTATTGAATAAATTAATAAAAATATAACGGAATCTGCAATATCTGTCAAAATCGATTGAAGAACCACCTTAATGGTGCAATTC
>JABFQC010004004.1:0-13243 GCA_022817085.1 Psilanteris sp. ZL-2020 | reverse complement strand
ATACAGTACTTTTTACTATAAGATATTGTAAAAATTGTTATAAAATTGTTGCTCAGTACAATATCGTATAAGAAAATTTACTATATCTTGTAAGAAAATTAACTATATCATATAAGAAAGTTTGCTATAAAAAAGGTATAGTAATATCCGTAACATTCATTGAGATATCCTCAGAATGCTAGAAGTATAGCAATTTACGATATATCTTTTTTCAACGTGTAGCTTTCTGAACATTTAAATACATTGTAAATATGTCATGGTGGGAGTTGAGGGATTTCCGTGTCGCTAGTGGAAACGGCATCACTGATCTGTATACATATATGAATCTATTTCTTATCCGGGTGAAACCAATAATTTATTACCAAACTTTATTTTCGTTCTATTTTTATAAAGTATTTGTGGTAATAACTCCCACTCCACTCCTTTCGTCAGTACCAAAAAATCAAACCAACCCACTTTTTGTTCACTATTTTGCATCAATCAATAGAATTGTTCCCAAAATTTTCTATACACTGAAAAAACTAAATAGTAATGATTACTACTTGGTTTTCTCATTGTTCGTATGCTTCAATATTTATATGTAAATAAACGATAAATAAATAAATAAATTCATTTATCGAAATGACGAGATTTACAACCAATAAATGTCTATGAATAAATTAAATTTACATAAATGTTAACATTTCATATATATATATATGATTCCGAAAAGACAGATTTGCTAACCTGCAAAAGTATATCTCTATTTATTACACTGAGAAAAATCAAACATGAAAAATCACTATTTATAATACGATTTTGGATTTTTAAGCGACAAACCATAAAATTCGGTCTTTTTAGCAGAAAAATTTACGTTTTTTTACGTAGAAATTTACTGCTGTATCTGAAAATATTACCGCTAAACATAGTAAATTCCACAGTTTTTCGCTTAAAAGTCCAAGCTCGTATTATAAATACTAAATTTTCATATATAATTTTTCCCAGTGTATAATTATATATATATATATATATATATATAAATTTGGCTAACGGCAGGTTCAAGGACAGGAAGTCATTTTGTTTACTATTTAAACAATGTTATTGTTTATGCGGGTGGCAGTTTCGAGGACAGATCAGTAAAATACGGTACTGGGGCCCCCTTGGACCATCGCGTCCTAGATTTTTACATGAGGGGGGGGGGAGTTTTCCGCATCCCTTTGTGTGGGTGTGTTCCGCCATATTTTCTACAAAAAATTTTTTTTTCAGGGTCGTACTTAGGAGCCCAAAAAGTCTCCGTTATACCTATATATATACACACACATAATTATATATGCACAACACGCGTGTTATTATGCGAAAGAATTGCGTCGAAGAAAAATTACAATATAAATAGTTGAAGTAGGATACCGTCGTCGACGTGGCAAAAATTACCATACATGATGTACTGCAAATTCTCTACACAAACACCAGCCGATTTAAATTTATACAACCGTTTGCGAGCTTACTTTCCAAGATTATCTCGCTTCGGCCGTTTACATCGTCACGTCGCCGGTACAAATATTATATTCGCGTTCGACGCCGTTAAACCTTTTTGACTTACAAACAACTCGAGCCAATCAAACGCGACCTGCTAATGGCGTTGATGCACGAAACGAATGCAAGAGATCCGCGACAAACTCGTCGCGGTTTTCGTGCACCAAGACCCGCCCCGTTTTAATTCGTTTTTCCCCCTTATTTTTTATACGCAAAATAACGTAACCAAAACCTGGACCTGATAAAGAATCTAACAACATATCGCGTTGCGAGTGCCAATTGCAATCCAAAGTCGAAGACGCCGGTCCGATCGAACGTATCCCACCGGAAAGGTGCGCGCGATTATTCGTTATTTTTAGACACTTCTGTTCAACTGACCACATTAATAGTACCGATATGAATGATGACGCGAGAACTGTCAAGACGAGCATGACACTTCAGAACGCCCCGCGGCTCGAGTTAAGCGCAAAACACGTCCAACGTCAAATATCGTATTTCAAAACCTTATCTTAATGATTCCTGTTTGAACTTCGCACGCAAGCAATTCATCGCGAACGCGAATTACCGCGAGGAAGAGGTAGGGGGGGGGGGTCGGCGCCAAAGTGACCTTTGGAGCCGGTGACCGGTCGCGACTGTCTGACTCCGCGAACTGAGATTTCGCGGCTTCCGCGGGGTACCGATTGAGTACCAAAATGGCTCCCTGATGCGTCGCGCGGGTGGTCGTGGAACGAAACGTCATTCGCCGGCTTTATCGCTTGTCGTATCTATTTGGTTTATTCGAGTTAAAATTAACTGTTCTCGCGTTATTTGTTTTGGTTCTGTTCATTAAGCACACCTTTTCTCAACGCATATACCACGTGTCGGGAGATCAATGAACATGTTATGGTTATAATTTATTTGCACGCGGTTAATACTTGTTTTTGAATAAGTGCGTATAAGTCCTCGAAATACGGTGGTTTAATGTAATTTTTTTAGAATGCTATTTTTAATTTTACTGTTATGGTTTATTTGTTACGTGGATGGAGAAAGAAAAGTATAGATTAAAATTATACTGAAAAAAATAATCTTACAAATTTGACCAAACTACACTGAAAGAAATAATCCTGCAAACTTTATCGGACAATATTGTAAACATCGGATGAAGGGGAAAAAATGTAAATAAATACCTGAAAATATTATTATTTTTATCAGATTGTATAGTAATTTTTATCGCATTTCTTGAAGTTTTAACAATAATTTATCATATTTGTTTACATCTTTATCCCATGTTTACAATATACTATGGTAAAATTTGCATGATTATTTCTTTTCTTTTCAGAAAATTCTTAAAATATATAAAATATTACCAAACAAATGACAAAAACAATGATATCGTCTAATGTTTATTTACATTTTTGCTCACTTTTCCTATTATCTACTATTATCTAGTTTGGTCAAATTTGTGTATTATTTTTTTCAGTGAACTATACTGTATGAGAATGCAATCAGAAATGTCATATATTGACAGTTTTTCTGTATAATATCTAATTATTTAACTCTTCATTTGATTCGTTCTATCGTTCTATAAAAATAAATTGTTATAGAGAAATATTATGACTTTTAAATATGGTTTTAAATTAACATATGTGTATAATATAATTTTCGAAAGGCATTATTTGCGACCAATTTTACAGATCAATTATGCTATTTATTATAATTGTTAAAACTAGTAGATGTAAGTGAGGGATAATTGTGTGTATTTTATATTAATATGTTATTAATTTTCTCACGCGCACAGAAATATTTTGTAGAGACAAATTTTGTTTCATTCAACCTGGAGCTTTGTTGTTATTTAACTAAACAAATAGTTTTGTCAGATCTACAAAATATGATTCAACTTCGATCATTTTGTCATATTGTTGATGTTTTTTATTTGAATCAACACGCTGATTTTGTAAAATCATATTAAACGTTTCAATAAAAGTGTATATATTTACGAAATATTTTATTGAATTAATATACTTCATAGAGAAATTGACAAAATACGCTTAACAAAACAATTTCTTTAATTCAACTATATCATTTTTGTGCGTGTAGATTACTATACACGCAGAAAAATATTCAGTCAAATCAAACAAAGTATGGTTGATTCAACAAAATATATTGGTTCTTATTTAAAGAACCAAATTGTTAGTTGAATCAACAAAACCTATATTCATATTATACATTTTGTCGAATTCATAAGTGTATCTGTTTGATTTAAAATATTTGACAAACTAATGATTTGGTTGGTTTGAATAAAAATTTTGTTGAATATCTCATCATTTCTGTGCGTGCAGACAGTATGGTAAAATTTCGAAGGTTAGTTTGCAAGTTAAGACGATTGTCCACATTATCAATGGAAGTACAACATTTTGCCACCCAGCGGCACAATTATTGTCAAAAGTATATGAATTTCATGTAGAGTAGTATATAAATACTTTGAAAATTACTATTATAATTAAAATAACGCGATAAGTAATGTCAATATATATCTAGCAATAAAAATTATCGTAAATAAAAATCTTAAAAGAAGACAAACATTTGTTTATAATAATAAATAAATGATAAATCCATATTAATTATTAAAAAAAGAAGAGTTTAAATATTTATTGATTTATTAATATACGAAAATTATTAAAAAAATATTAAAAAATTCATATTTATTCTAATATTATTACCTTTGCAGAAGAATAAAGTTTCAAAACAGTATGGACATTTTTCCTTAGCATTATTGTTTGAAATAAAAAAGTTTTATTTTGAAATATTAAAAAAATAATTTACTGTATAGAATAAATATTTATATTCAGTTATTCCCATACTGTATTGAAATTAAACTGATTAATGACATTTTGGACTGCATTTTTATAAAGTATGGTAATTTTAAACGGAGAATATATTATTTTTAAATATAATTTCCATATATATGTTATTTAATGCTATACTTATTTGACGTGAGCGTTTAACATGCATCTAGACTTCCCTATTATATTAATTGTATGTAATAAGTTTATTTTAAATTAGAATGAAAAATCATAAGTTATTGACTTTTTACTTCCTCATAATCTAGTAAATGATTTTATCTTATTATATAAATAGAAATCGTTTATTTCATGCGAATGAAATATGTACCAAAATACACTGAAAAAATGTTAGTGTAAAATTTACTGTATTTTATAACCATTGTAGAATAGAATTGCATTCATAGTGCATATTTTTATATATATATATAATAGACAATATCATTTACAAAACATCAACTACTATATTATATTAAAAAATGTACATTAGGAAGGAAACCATCCCATGATTACTATATTTTTTCTTTCAGTGTATAGCTGACGTTTCTCTTCTCATATACCTATATTTAAATTTCTTAAACTATATCGAACGTCAATACAAAGTAATTAAAAATAATTACAATCTATTTTGAAAAACGTAAATTATGTTACAAAATTGAAGAATTTTTTGTGTTTCTGGTGTCGACTATTTCAAAGTTCTTCCTTCCCAAATTATATTTCCAGTGACAGTTTTCAACTTTTCCAACACAAAGATCGGTTTAACCGATCAAGCACCTCAGATCTGCGTCATCCATACTTCCTCCAACGTGTACACTTTCCAGAGATTCTCGTAAATCATGAAATATTGCCGCATAAATTCTGCGTCGACCTCAAATCTTTGTTCGTTCTTCATTTTCCATTATAAAATTTCTTCTACTTAAGTTATACTTCTGCTTATATACATATATATATATGGATCAGTATCAAATTCCATACTTAACCAAAATTCATACCATGACAGGTGTACCTATAACTATTGTGAATATAGGTATACATGTTATGGTATGAATTTTGATATATATATATACATAGTGATAAGTGCACGATCTGTGCTGCGGCATCAAGTTCGCAACAAAAATAAATGCAATTCTGGATGACACACGTGCTAGCATCAAATAACCATATAACCGCGTGGCAACGAACTTGCATCTGTTATGACGACTAGTCAATGGAAAATACATGACGGATGTTGTCTACTTTCCTTAAACGCGCGGCGTTTTCTAATGCAGATTTCATTGCAGCAAATTAACGTGACCGTTACATTCCGTGTCTTTGCGGGCTGGAAACTTAAATGGCGCAAGACGCATATTCAACCGCGTTTGTATGCGCGCACATCAGCCAGGTGAGTGTCTTGAACGGTGGAGTCGCATTGCGAAAGAAGGGAAGACTTCCAGATGATGAGAATCCAGGTTTGAATTAGGTTCACCTGGTTGCATCGAAAATTTGCAATTGAAGGTGCCAAATGCTGCAGCATTTTGTAAAGGTCTTGGTTTCAGAAGCAGGCAGCGACATCTGGGGGACGTCTAAAAAGTACTTTTTATTTAATTGTTTGTATGAGTGTTTGAAAAGAAGAAAATAGATGGAGGAATTTTGTCCCGTTTGTTGGTGGTACTGATATTGCCTGTATCCCCTATGTTTAAACAACTTGAACGTTTTTAAAAGTGTATAACATTCTATTCATTATGTCATTTCAATAGAAATTCATATCATTGCATATGACGTTTTATATGGAAATAAAATAAGTAAGACAAAGCTATCTGTATAAAGGTTGGTAACTCTGACCAATAAGCTTATTAATTGTATCAGTAATAATTGACTCTTTAAGTTAAATGTTGGTAGCGAGTTGGAGTTCAAATCAACTCTTTTCTTTTTTCTTTTTTTTCATTAATTGTGCTGCTGAATTCAGTTTCTGTGAAATTCTATTAAATTAATTGCAAAATTCCATCTTAGTTAAAATAACTGAAATTTTCAGTTATATCAGCTGAAAAATACATAAAAATCTAATGAATATTTAATAAAATAAACAAAGATAATCATAAAAATATAAGTTATGACCCACTCATCTGTAAACTCCATTAAATTTAATAAATATTCTATTTTTTTCTCTGAGCGTACATTATCCTCTGTTACTTTCTGGATTTTGAGGTTAGAATCCATCTGAAGATTAAACAAATTTCAAGTCGTACATCAGACGGTTGTGTTGAACATTTTTCTAACAATTCTTGACACACCACTTTTTACAATTAACAAAAGATGTTCCAACATTTGGATGATCTTGATTATCTCACATTGCAATTTTAAGGTCAGAAACCATCCTAATTGCTTGAATCAGATGGGCGTGTTCATTACGTTTGTTGGTCTCAGTTTTGGCTCAGCCGGATTGTAAACAGTAAAACATCCAGCATCGTCATATTTTGCAGCGTAGGCGACCCAACAGCCGGTGCAGAACTGGTTTGCCATGATCATCTGGTGTTATTAACATATTATGTTTTTTATGAAGCATAGTTTTATCAATAATTCAGCGATCAAGCTCGACTCCTTCAAACTTTGGCTTGATGTCTTTCAAAGGCAACCCGAATGGTAACGCCGTCATCGACGCGTTTCATCGCAAGTCATGGACAACCACGTTCTTCTGCCGTTTCCTTGACGAGTTGCTGCCTTTGAGTTCCGGAAAATACGAAGCCGATACTCGTTAAATCCAAATCAGTCGAGGTCATTGCCTTATAGCAAGTGACTGCTTTTCACCAAGTCCAAGACGCTCGGCTGTTTTCACTTCACAAGATATGTAATCATTGCTAGTGGATCACTGGACTAATGACATCTAATCAAAAGGTGTTTATTTTATCCTGATCTGTTTCTCATCCTGTTCTGGAAATTAAACAGTACTCTGCTGAAGCGAATGGAATTGACGTGTCTCGATAAGAGATACATAAATGCATTTTATATTAAGGCATTGGTGTCTTGGTATTAACATCTTATTTGAAGATTGGAGACTAGATAGTGTATAGTTTATAATAATAATAATAATAATAATAATAATAATAATAATAATAATATCTGAAAGAAATGATATGTAAAAAAAGATTCACGGAGAAAACAGTTGTTGAATAATTTACTATATAATATCTCAAAAGTAGGATATAGTCGAATATATTTCATATTTTAAAATATGATTTAAAAAAATTACTATATGACATTGCAAAAAACTTATCGAGATGTATTAATTCTTAAAAGGTACAATAATTGGAACACTATAACTTAAAAATTGAAATGAAGTAAACCAACATTTATGATAAAAATATAGTAATTTTAATATTGGCTGAAACCAAATAATCATATCAGATTAAATCGTGAATTTCAATGTTATTTCTATTAATTTTATGGTTATGATGTTTAAAATTTTATATCATTAGTTATAAATTTTAAATATCAAATAATATTAAAATTTAATAAACGACATTTTAAAAAAATATAAACTAAAATATTTGTATATAAAAAATGTAGCGCGCAGAGTTTCTCGCAAGTATCATTACATTATGCTCTAAAGTATATATAGGCCCAATCGATCATAGAACTATATAAGCGTTGCGAATATTTAAAGCGATCTGCGTATTATAAGGTGTGTGCATGTGCGTATGTATGTGCGTGTGTGAATGACGTATGTATATTTAATGTTAGGTCAATAATTACGTGTAAACACCTATGTTACTAGAAAATATGAAAAATTAAAAGTGTATATATTATAATATACATAAAATGTAATACGGATTAAAACGTTATAAAATTCTCGTAGTATTTCAACGTACTATACTTAAGATAGGGTTACATTGAATATATTATTTAATGAAATTTAAATTTAATATATTAAAATAATAATTATAAAAATATCGTATATTGTCTCACAAAAAGTGAAACTTAACGTTTTCCTTTATTTATTCACCATACAGTTTATTTTACTACATTTAATCTTAAAAATTTAGTTTTAGAAGTTTAACTTTTCTTTATTTAATTTCAGTAGTAATAATATTTGTATAATTTAAATTAAAGGATATATAATGAAATTGTAACAATACAATGTGTAAATATTTTATTCGTTGTTACTTATATTATTATTTTGGTTGTAAAGTAATTATTTCAATATATTCGAGTATATCCCACTTTTACGATTAATATATAGTAAAATGCTACATAATTTAAATATATTATTATGTGCGTTGAAATTTGTCACCGTATTTTCAGAGTAGCAAAACAAATTGTTGATAATATTTTTTGATTTAAACATTATTAAATAATTCTTTACAATTAATCGTCTTACTTGAAGATACAAATGTCTTAATTAAGACATTATGATTTCTATTTTAAAATCTCATTGACTTAATATTAAAATAGGAATCTTCATCTAAGATAACAGCGTCTTAATTCAAGATTAGGAACGTCTTAATTTATGACGCAAATGTCTTAATTAATATATTATGTTTTTTATTCTAAAATTTATTGATTTAATATTAAGATAGGAATTTTGGTTTAACAAACCAGCGTCTTAAATAAAGATTAACGAAGTATTAACTTAAGACGCAAATATTTTAATTAAGACATTATCATTTTTATTCTGAAATTTCATTGACTTTACATTAAAATATAAGATTCTTAATTTAGGATACAATCATCTTAATTAAGGATTAACGATGTCTTAATTAAGACATAATTTTTATTCTGAAATTTCATTGACTTAATATTAAAATAAGATTCTTAATTTAAGATACCAGTGTCTTAAACAAAGACTAGGAATGTCTTAATTTGTGACGCAAGTGTCTTAATTAATAAATTTTTACATTAAGATATTATTAATTACATATATCACTTGGATATAACCGACTGATGCACAGAGAAAAATTATATGTAAAAAATGCCAATATAAATAGTAAAACTAGGATACTCTTGCAAATGTGATAAAAACTACTATATTGTGTAGTAAAATAATCAGTACCCATAATAATAACTAATTCAATTTATATAGCATTTTTGATTATACGATGTAATTATTTTTATCAGACTCGCAAGACTATCCTAGTTTTACTATATTTATATTGCGATTTGTTAAATATAATTTTCCTCCGTGTACATTTACTATCGACAATATTTCGTTATTCAGTGCGGCTACATTTGAATTATTATATTAAATACTGTTTATCTGATGCAGCCATAACTTCTGTTTCTCTTTAATATAGGAATTAATAACCACGTCCGTATGGCCGCCAAGTCCAAATAATTTTTTTCCGCGCAGATCATTTCAATTTGCCAGAAAGAACTCGGGAGGCTGTACTCGATCCGAGAATACGGATTCAAAGCAATGGAATCGGACGGATTCCAAACCGCTCGCGGCACCCATCGGATGTTAAAATAAGCGAGGATCAACTGCGGCAAAAAAAGAACAAGGACGAGGGGGGGGCGGGGGGGTCGGGATTGTCTGCGGGCAACCGGGGACGCACTATTTTGGGAAACGCGCGCCAACCAAAAAGGCCCGCGCCGAGCGGCATCAATTCCGCAAGAAGCAGGTTTTTGTTATCGAATTTGCGGGCCGGTTAAAAGCGCGTCGGATCGCAGCGACCGCGACCGTACCCGCGCCCGTTGGCACTAAATATACGCGCGGTACCCCCGCGGTGGGCTTTGCAACTGCCTCTCGCGAGGCGTTTTTCGGGCGGTCCCGTGGGTGGTTCGGGCTTTAATTAGGTTCGACGGATTTATGGTCAGCCGCGACCAGACGAGAGGCTGAAGTTCAACGGGGGATCTTAACTTTTGCAACCGTCTTTGCTGTACAAAATTGTTCGTCCAAATTAATGCAAAAGTACTGGAAGTCCATTACAAGGACGCGTCCTTTAAAATGAATGTACCATATTTTGAATGTTCAAATACATGAACAATAAATTAATGCAAAAGTTCTGAAAATTCTATTAAAAAATGTGCTTTTTTGAAAATAAAGTATTATACAGTATTAATTGCTGAAAATGGAGTCTAATTAATAAATAAAAAATACTTTTAGGAATACTAAAAGTTTTTTTTATTTAAATTCAGTATATTAAGTTATTATTATTTATTAATGTTATTAATATAAAATTGAATATTTTATAAATAAAAACATGTTATATATTATAAATATGTTTTACATTAACGTATAATATACATTATGGCAATGTAAAAGTATCCTGCGAGCATTACTGCGCGTGTACTGTTCAGATTAATGCAATAGTACATTAAAATTAATTAAACTTATCAATTCTCTACATTTTTAATGTACTTGTATCTTAATTTAATTTTTACGTTAAAAATAATTAAATTTAATGTACCAGGATAACCCTGAGGCGCAATGCTGTAAAAATAAAATAAATAAATAATAGTATTATTATATTATCAAATATTATATTTATTGAATATTTGTTATAGTATTATATTTTCCATGTTTGTAATCAATAGTTTTATATATACTAATAAATAATGAAAATTGTTGTTTAAAATTGTAAACTCAATGTATAATGTAATGGTTACAAGAAAATTCACTAAAATACATGAAAATAAGAACTAAAATATAGTAAATTTTACACCAATATTTTTTTCAGTGTAGACAATGATCCCACAATAGGTGGATTTTTCCCTCTGCCGTGTCTGTCTCACTTTACCTGGCAACACTGGTGTAGACAAAATGACTAGATAAATAGTAACCTTGGGATATTCTTGATAACACTTTAAAAACTGCTATATAAATTTATATGACAATTATATATTAAAACCCTATATTCTTTTAATACATACTTTCAAGATAATGTTTCCATAATATATATTTGTTTCATGCAATATACATATGCTACAAAACCACAATGACTTTGTACTTAGGGTTCTATTTCTAACTCTAGAGACGCTGGTTCAAAACTCGTCTCTTGTAGTTCTATATATAATATATATAAATAATTATCAACGACCAATTATAATTTGTATCTAAAATGACGTTTGAATAAATATATAATACCTAAATTATTGTTTAACATCCTACAATATTATAAATAAAATAAGTAATTGAGTAATAAATAGCCGCAAAAAATCATTTAAGGTTACACGTACGTGAAAATATATACATTCAGGAATGCACTTGAAAAGACGTTACATTTCATTTTGAAAGGAGACAGAACTCAAGGGTCATATATGTCTTTTTCATATTACAGTTTACGCATGTGTGGCTATGATTGGCTCATTGCATTATGCAGTCGATCATAAACAAGGATGGAGATGACCCTGGCGTTGGTCTCGCTCGATTGGAATGATTAACATTAGTGAGTGATCCAATACACTTACGTTTCAGTGATGTTTCGCTCTCAATTATCATAAACTTGTTTGCAAGATGAAACAAAATTGTGAAATTAATGTGACAAACGTACAAGAAGAAAATTGACCGTTTGAATTGCCTAATTTATGTCATTAGAACCGTACTGACGGTAATTTGCTATTTTATGCGATTCGGAGAAATATTTTAACAAGTCAAGCACATTTCGACTGAGCAGAAGCTAAAATAACATTTAAAAATAATATTTTATAGTCATTTAATTTATTGAGCCTAATTAACTGTTTCTTCGAATAGTTTAACATTTGTTTAAGAAGGACTTTATTGCTAATGACACGGTGACAAAATTAATTCGTAATATGTTGTTTTCCACTTGAGCAGCGCATTTATTGACATTTGGAATATATTGTATTGTAAGAAGAAGCGTGAAATTTGCATATCGAATAATAGTTGTGTAATAAATAATAATTTATGAATTTTAATTGACGGTATAATTATTCGTTCGTTAGCGCGTTAACATTAATCTTAAAAATAAAGACGTCGGAGTGAGACAATGTATAAACGTAATATTAATTTAGATTTTGAAATATTTTTTTCATAAATTGTATATCTAATTCGAGATGCAATCAAAGAAACAAGATTGTTATTTGGAGTAAACTATTTAATAGAAGAACAATCAATGGAAATAGTATCAAGTATAATTTGTGATTTTGAATGTACAAAATAGGAGAAATAAAGAAAAAGGAGTCTTCATTTGAAAATTATACTCAAAACTTCATTTTTGAAATTCAAATTCATTATATTTTTCCTACATTATATATATAGTTTTTTATTATTCTATTATTATGGCAATAAGTTTAAATAATATTTTAAATTTATTTAATTTATTAAGATTTTGCTCCAAAGTAATCTGTTTATTAAAAATATTGTATTGTCCGCAGATGAAATATCTACAAATATAAAATCATATAAATAATTATATTTATTATATAAAATTTATATAAATTTTCGTAATTAAAACACATATTATTATTATTATTATTATTATGATTATTATTACTATTCTTATATATTGATCATACATTGCACTTTGCTCATTACATATAGTTAATTTAAAAATAAACTAGTTTACCGAGTTCGTATTTGTTATAATTGATCAAATTATCATAAGTACAAAATAAACAATGCGCATAATTTAAAGACAGATAATTAACAAAGGAATCATCATTAACGAACTAACTTGTGATAACGATAAGGCTTTTTAAAAACCAATATGACGTAGCATGAATTCATCGAGAAAGTTTATAAGAAATTGTAGACTGCGAAGTAACAAGAACGAATTTAATTTCAATACGAATGATAATTGAATAAATTTATTCTTGGCATCTACAATATTTCCTGTCTCGCGGTTAATCTAAAATTTCAGTGCTTCAAGCACCACTGTCAAAAGTGAGAGTATTAATTCCAGAAATACTATAATTACTGGTAAACCATTGAGTGAAATAATGTTCAGTGAAAGCTTATTTTCCAATCACTATACTTC
>JABFQC010004003.1:0-13243 GCA_022817085.1 Psilanteris sp. ZL-2020 | reverse complement strand
GTATTAACTTGAATTCTACATTTATAATAGCGCATGCATCACAAGGCGACGTGCGCTATAATGCATTGACGGAAAAAACGTGCCCAGATTATGTTAAATGCAATATTTGAAAAAAATATCATTTTTCAAATGTCTTCTCACTTATACGTTGCTTTGGAGTAATCATATCAACGTCTTTTTGATACTATTAAAATCAATTATAGTAATTGTTTGCAATTAATAATATCAACTTTATACTTGCGTTTTAATTAATATTGATTATATATCATTAAATTTTTATATCATTTTTTCTACTGTTTGCGCGAATACCTTTTATTTTCTACAAATATATTTTTATTTACACTGAAAAAAATAATCTTACAAATCTGACCAAACTAGATAATAAAAGTAGGAAAAGTGAGCCAAAATGTAAATAAACGTTAGACGATATCATTATTTTTATCATTTGTTTGGTAATATTTTACATATTTACATTTTCTAATCATATTTTATCATATTATTTTTGCCTACTATTCTACTTTTATTATTTAGTATGGTAAAATTTGTAAGATTATTTTTTTCAGTGTATACACGGAAAAAATATAATTGAAATTTTACTATAAAATAAACGACCCTGGATGAAACACACTTTCAATTTATGTCGAAAATTATGGTAAAAATGTAGCATAAACAAGAAAGAAAACACTATGTTTATGCCAGTATTTTACCATAGATTATTAGACAAATTTGAAGTTTGTTTCGTCCAAGATCAGTTTCGTTTATTTTATAGTAAAATCTGAATTCTATTTTTTCCGTGTACATTAAGTCCATCTACACAGGAAAATATGATATAAATCCAGCACGAAATGACCACTTTGACTATGCACTCTTAAAAAATATTACGTTCTCGCAATGTTCTTGTTCGATTGGTTGTATTTCACTTGACTCAAATAATGCTCATTGGAATCAATCTAATATTCAGAATTGAGACAAAACATATGATTGATTCGTTATGAGAAGTCAGTTCACGATTAACGTAAATACACAAATGATTTAGATTCTTCTCTCAATTTGCCGTTAACGTAACCAAATATCAAGACATTTTCTAATTTCCTTCAAATAAATACAGCTTACCTCTAATGAGCAGTTTTAAGATTATATGGTGCAGATTCAACACTAAAAATTTGTGAAATTAAAACGAACAATTTTTTGAATGAAAGCAATCTAATTCGAAGCAAAAATAGCCGCTGTGTTTAAAAAAACGGCATGTCTAAAATAGTATACACGGAAAAAAAAGTATATTATTAATTACTATACTTTCTGGCGTTCGAAGTATACTTTGAAGAATATTCAAAAAATTACTATACCCAATAAAACAATATTTATTATATGATATAGCAAAAATGCGTCAAAATTTGATCTACTTTTATTATACTATATAATAAATTTCACTATATAAATGTAACAAAAATTGCAATTATCGTATAGTAATTTTCTAAACATCTATTGAATGTAATTACCAATGCCAGAAAGTATAGTAATGTTTAATAGAACATATTTAGACTATGTTATTAATTTTATATAAATTTGATGCCTTATTTTTTTCCGTGTACAAAAGAATAATAATTGTTATGAATAGAAATTAAACTGATGATTTAATGCCAACATTTCATCTACCACCCTCCATAAGCAACGGCTCTGTATACAAAAACAGTTCTTAAACCATCAAATTATACCTATATAAATGATAAATGATTATCAAACGATTAAATTTATTAAACATCATTAAAACAGTTCTCGACCCTGACGTTTGGGTAGCGAATATCATTTATCATTATAAATCATTAGCTGTTCATTTGAATATACCCAGTTTTATTGCATGAAAATAGCCTTAACGCTAGAATCTGAAGTTTGCGGCAGTACCGTTAACCAGCGCCATCTATTGTTTCAGCGCTACCGTGCACATCACAGTGGTGGACGTGAACGAGTACGCTCCTCAATTCTTGCAACCAGCCTACGTGAGCACCGTTGACGAAGGCCGCCTCTATGAAGAGGTCGTGCGGGTCGAGGCCTCGGACCGGGACTGCACGCCGAAGTTTGGCGACGTCTGCAAGTACGAGATCCTGACCGCGGACCAGCCCTTCGTGATCGACAACGAGGGCGCCATCAGGAACACCGAACCCTTGGATTATGAGCGCTCGCACAACTACATCCTGAGCGTGGTGGCGTACGACTGCGGCATGAAACAGTCCGCGCCGGCGATGGTCACCGTCAAGGTCAACCGGGTTTGCTCGCCGGGTTGGCGAGGCGTGCCTGAGCGGGTGGACTACGCCGCCGGGGTCGGTTCCCAGGCCCTGCTACCATCGGTCAGGTTAGAGCTGTGCGACGCGCCCTGCATAGTGCGCAACCTGAGGACCACCCTGACCCTGGCCACGGACCACATCGGCAAAGGCTGCGACCGGGACACCTACGGAGTGCGAAGCCAGAGGAAGCTGTGCGGGGCCTCGCGGGACAGCGTGGACCTGCTGCCCACCCCCGGACCGGCCACCCCCTGGACCGCAGGATTGTCCAGGGACGAGGGCAGGGAGGCCGACGAGATCTTCGAGTTCGACGGGGCCACGTCCGCCGCCATCATACCCAACGACGTCTTCGAGCACACCTTGGAACAGAAGTTCACCATCGGGGTTTGGGTGAAGCACAGGCCCAGACCGCGACAGGACCCGCATATCAAAGAACATATTCTGTGCGCTGCCGATGACCATAGTAAGTGGCTGCGATTATGACTTGATTTATATATACGTATATACTTGGCTTTGTATAAGTGGGGGAAAGACGAGGGTTGGGATGGGGATTAGATGGTTGGTATCGCTGAACTTTAACTTTTAACCATCTTGTATCTTTATCGTACTAGGAGTGTATTCCTGTACGATGAAGATGGAAGTTTGCGTTAATGAAGATGTATGATGAGTTGAACTGGGTGATGGACCTGTATAAGGAATTTGTAATGAGTGAGTCGAGGAGTTGGTAATGCTGGATGGGTGGATTTGTGTGGGATGAGGATGCAGATTTGTATAATTTCGTAGTAGATGTTCATCCTTCTCTATTACCTGGATCAAATTAATAGATGTTCATAAATGCGATGGAATCTTGATGCCAAATCGACCTGTCATGATTACCACCAGTATTACCAACCGATTTTTTATTTCGGTGGATTAAGGGTGTAAATTTTTTCTTATTAGATAACGATGTTTGCTGAATTGATCCGGATTAGAGACCTGGATAAATTGATAATAGTGAGTGAGAAAACTGGTTAACGCTGGGTGGTACCAACATTGATGGCATAAAAGAAATTAGGTGAAGCTAATATGCAAATTTACGTTCTTACGTGTTAGATGACGATGTTTGCTAGATAAAGAAGTTACGACTGAATAAGGGATGGGTGGTACCCAATAAGGATGGGTAGAAAAACAGATTTAGATAGGTCGGGGTGTTGTGACGAAATCTTGGATATTGGATAACAGTATTGAGTGGGTCCAGATAGTGGATCAGGATGAAGAGCTTGTAACGCGTAAGATAAGCAATGGCAGATAATGGCGTAAAATCTTCCGGAGAGCGAACGCCATTTTGCTAATCCGGAATTTGGTTTTTCAGTCCGATAGCTTTCAACGGCATTCGTGTTATTATCTGTCCGCCATTGAAGTGTTTCATCCTCTTATTGTGATGCATATCATCTTTGATACGGACTCCATTCAGGTCTACTCTCTGGTGAAAATGATATAACTATCGACCAGTTGAACACGGTGTTCAATGACTGTATTTAGGGCCGCCGCGTGCAAAGATAAATTGAAATGAAGTTGTCGGCGTTGGTATCACAAAACGGGTCTATTAAAATCCCGATTTTGTCAGTCTTTCAAATCTTTTAAACCGTCTGCATACTACGTTGCGTAAACATGGTATTATGTCGGTCCGACCGTTTCTGGCTTCGTGTCAAATTGTGCACAAAGCGCGAATCGACGTTTATTCCAGTGACCCGGTGAAAGGGTCGCGGGAGCCCGCCGAAATCGAAAATGTCCTTTGTAACGAATAAAGGACCTCCTTTCCTCAAATGACACAGTTCATTTTAATTTCCGCCTTCGGTTCGTCGCTCGAATGCACCGTCGAGGTCAATCCTAGGACCTCGCCAGGAATATGTGTATATATATATATACACACACATATATATCGGTGGGGGACAGAATACATACGGCTGTCAACTATTACTATGTACATAATGAATATAGTAATAGTTGACAGCAGTATATATTTTGACTCTTATGTATTCTGTTCCCCATCCATATATATATATATATATATACATATACGTATAATCTCACATATATATATTGAACAATATATATAATATCGTACGAAACAATTGAACTTGCCAGCGGAGGTAAACGAAGTTGTTTATTAAGTTTTACAATTAACGCCCTGATTAGCGAACTCGAACGCATAAATCGCGCAAACTTAATACTCGCGGACCGAACTCTTTTCGCGCGACAATGTCCGCCTTTCGTGACGGCACGAATTCGATAAATACCAAATCCACCGAAGCGTTTCACGGCAAAGGAGATCTTGCATTCATCCGGAACGATGCCACGTCACGATGAATATTCGGAAATTGCCAGCTGAAAAGGCGCAGGACACTTTGCTGCTGGCAGGCGGCAATCGATTTCGCGTAAGACCGAATCAAACATTCAACCGAGTTGCTCGGTTAGCGACGAGATTGGACGTTTACGTCTCGTCCGCGCTGCTGTATATATGCATTTTTAACGCCGAAACAAAGACGCTCGATGGTTTCAAAGCACTTTAAAGGACATTTCGTATTTCCCTTTGCCGATGGTCAAATTTGGAGAGGAAAAAGGATTGAAAAAGAAAAAAAAAATAGACAAACTTCGTTTGAAATGAAATCCGTTATTGATACGTCAAAGGCTTTCAAAAGGACATCTGGCGTGCTTCTTAATTAAGCGTGACGGTCGAGTTTGGAAATGAACCAAATTCGGGAATTTGTCTTAGAATTTCACTGAATTATGATTGGACATTTCCGGACGATCGCGGACAGGATTTTTGGTTTGTTTCTGAACCGATCCTGATGGTCGGGTCGGAAAAGGAAAATTTGCGCCAGAACGGAGCAATTGGTTAGACGAATATAGTTGTTTTTTTTAAGGACCTTAAAGGACACTCGAACCGATCTCGACGAAGAAACGTCGTTTCTCGAATTGTCGCAACCAAACGGCATTCCGCGTCAAGTCCAAAATTGTTGTTCGTCCCCGCGACACACGTAACCGGTTCTCGCGCTCGTAATTGTAACGGCCCAGCGAAATTTCAATCGCCCGACAGCATTAAACTCCTGCGAGTTTCGCTTAAACCCGCGCGCAACTGTCAAACTCCGTCGGAACTGTGTTTAAAGTTCGCCAAATTCCGTCGTCTCCTGACAAACTTCGTCCGGACGCGGTACAAAATCTCGCAACGCAATTCGATTAAAGCCCGCGCAGTCAGCCTTTTCAAAACTGCCGGCTTCCACTTCGTCGCGACGACGAACGCCGCAATTAAGTCGTGTCCGAGTTGCAAAAATAATTCAACGCCGGGCTCGGACTTTCGGCCCGCTAATGATTGTAATTCCGCCAAAGTCGGCTGGTGTTTCGGAGCGGTGGTCCATCTTCGTCTTTTTCGACGTCAAAATCAAAATTGCGCTGCTTTGTTCTTCCCTCTCTGTCTCACCTTTAAGGCGGTGCTATTTACCATTTTGACAGAAATTGCAGATTTTTATATATTTTTGTTGATTATAATATTTCATATGTGATATTCAGTCAGGCAATTTTCTCATTTTAGAAGAATGTTATTACAAAATAAAAATTAATATTTATATTCAATTGTTAACGTGGGACCACAATTCTTTTTCGAGGTGGCTGAAAAATGAGTTGTGTTACTACACCAACAATTTCATTTGAAAATTAAAATTTGTTGTGTTAAAATAATCTCCCATTAACAAAGAATTGCCTGAATCACTTACAGAAAATAAATATGTTATTTAATAATTTAGTATTACAAAACACTAACTCCGTTACATCAGGCTTGAAGCACCGCCTTAATGTCATAATCACACACGCAGAGAAGAGATATGTTGATTCAACCAAAATTTTGTTACATTTACAAAATATTTGGTACATTCAACCAAATTTTAGTAAAATGAACAAAATTTTGGTTGAATCAACATACCTCTTCTATGCGTGCACTGTTAAAAACAAGTGTCTTAAATGTCGCGATTTTAAGACACAAAATGATTTATTTAAGTTACCAGTCTTGATGCAAAATATTGTGCATTATATTAAGACACTTATGCGTCTTGATTAAGTCGTTTCGTGTCTTAAATAAGACACGTGTAATATATTTTTTTAATGGCATCTTAGGTGCCATTTAGAAAACAAAGTGGTACCATTTAAATGGTAAAAAGTTGGAAGGATATTGCAGTGCATTACAAAAATAAATAAAAGATTCGCGCATGGAGTTCTGTACAATTCACTACAATGTATTTCGGAGTTTTGTTTTTGTTTTTGTTTTTCTTTTTTTCTTTTTTTTTTTGAGTTTCATTCGCCAGTTCGGTTTTAGGTTTGGCGACGATCTGGGTTAGGTTTTGCAGATATATTTGCGATAAGGATTTTCGGTCGGTTGTTCGGGTTGGGATTGTAGTGGAATGGCTTTACGGAGAATTTCGTTCGCCACGGGGATCGGTATTTGGATGGGAGTTTTTTGGCTTTTTAATCGCGTACGGATTTTGGTTTGCTATTGTGGTAATTTTTTATTTTTCGACACCAGCGTTGCGAGAGGAATCGAGTTTGTAGTGAAATCGGGTTTTTAGTGTCGATGAATTTAGGCTTGGAAGTTTTGTAAAATTAGATAATTAACGTGGGATAAATGTACAAAAGTTGAAGTCAATGTTATATAATATTATTGGTTTGGGAAATTGATTGGTAATATTTGACACAATTTTTTTTGGTTTTTTAAGTTTTCACTATAATATTATATTATTATATTATAACCATATATTATAATTATATGTTATTATATTACTTATATATTATTTTAGTATCACATAATTTATATATCATCGTATTTTTTGGATTCTTGTACATTTTTTCAGTGAAGTACACTGAAACAAATAATCTTATACAAAATTGACTAAAGCAGATAATAATAGTAGGAACCTGGACAAAAATGTAACTAATATGATAAATTATGGTTAGAAACTTGAAAAAATGTGTCAAAAATTACCAAACAATGTTTATTTACATGTTTGTTAACTTTTCCTGCTGTTACTATTTAGTTTGGTCAAATTTATAAGATTATTTTTTTCAGTATAAATAAAAGTAGGATAAATGTAGGAAGATATAATAAATGCGCACGGAAAAAAAGCTCAAAAAAATGCTCAATATTATTAGATTATTAATATTTTTTTATGAATAATGCATAATAAAATTTGTATTATTTTGATTCATAAATTTATGAATCTAAATTGAGATAACATAATTCCTTTACCACAATAAAGTATAGCAAACTTTTATTATCCTTTATCCTTCGCCTACTTGTAAAAGTTTGTCAACAATTATTACTCTATTATTTACAAAAACAATCATTATAATTCCTTACATACAGATATAGATTTTGATTGATTTTAAAGTCCTTAAATATTTACTTACATGTTTCTTGAGTTATTTTTTTATGACAAAATTTAGTATAATCAATTTCGACTGAACTTACATTTTTGAAACAATAAATATACACTTGTATTTTTTATAATACAAATACTAATTGTATAATAACAATAGTTCAGTTTGTTCCTATATTTATTACATTGGGGATTTTTTAAAATTGAAAATATTTCTAAATCAAGCTTCTCTTATTTTGTATTCAAATTTGAACAACGATTAAAATGATTATTTTAATTTCGAAATTTATGATAACGTTCTAATGACCGCGTATTAAAATAATTCGCTAATTTCAAAGCTTTTCTAGTTTCGTTCGTTTAACCTGAAGTCAATCATTTTAACGACGAAGTTGCGCGTGACTCTTGGACTCGATTCAAATTCGCACTATTGTGTCATTTGTTAAGTGAATTTATTTAATTGCAAGAGTCTCTCGCATTGTTTATATCAATCAAATATATGTAGTATTTTCTATACTTGATAATATATCAGTAAATTTCACTGAAATAACATTCGAATGTAATGAACGTGAGTCGATCAATTTTTCATATATCCTAGTCATATCGGTGTATATATGAAATGACTTAAAATTAATTGTATTCTAAAAAGGGATATTTTTCCAATCGTGTATATTTATTTTAATCGGAAATATATATTTATAGAATTCTGTGTATGTTTATCATAAATTAATTCCAAAATATAAATATATATATAATCAAATTTATAGACCAAAATGAGGTTAATTGTATTATTATCTTAAATTGCTTATGTATTGCTCTTTTATATACATATATATTGCTTTTATATGTATATAATATTTATGAAAAAATATCCAAAACCTTTGTTTCGCTTTTATTTATTTAATTAAAAAATGCGTATTTCCTTATCATCTGTATTACAATTAATAAGTTTACAGTGATGAATATAATGTATATAACCACGTGTTAAAAGATAAATGTCGTGATCCAAAATCAGTAATTCATATATTATTTTGAATTATTAATCAAAATTCCCCTGTCTCGCGTCAACTTGTGTATTTGTTTGTTCTTCATTGCATTACAAGAAACGAGATTTATCTCATGATTCATATGTTTTTTGAAAATGATTTCGACGCATTTGATTAAATTGGTATTTGCTGAAATGCATACAACAACGCAATTCTTAATAATTGATTATTTTCAACCGAGAGACGGAACCTGACTAAATATTTGTATAAAGTTAATGACTTAACTTAAACGGTTTGTCTACGTTGGAATATGACACGCGGCTACGTCAATGCACTTACGCGCGCATGCGTCGAATGCGTCAGAATAACTGTTTGCCGCGAAATATTGCTGATAAATATATATATAAATATATATATAAAAGCAAATGCGACGATTTAAATTAATAATTGTTATTTTAAACTTTATTTAATTTCGTATAACAATTATAAATATCATAATTATATATTTGTATATATATGTTTATTAACAATGAAATTATAAAATTAAAGAAGAAGAATTTGAAAATACACTTTAATTTAGTGCTTCTCATCATAACATTTAATTTTCATAAATTAATATAGCTTTATTTATATATACGCAGAAAAATGTTGCATTAAAAATTACTGAAATTTCAGTAAATATTATTGAAAATACAGTAACTTACGGACAAAACAAAATTTCAGTTAGAAATGATAGAACTTTTCAGAATGTTTGTAAACATATACCGAAAATTCCTCAATGTTTACAGAAAAGTTCGGTATTTTCTAACTGTAATTTTATTTTGGCTGCGAGTTACTGTGTTTTTAATAATATTTTCTGAACTTTCAGCAATTTTTAATGTAACATTTCTCTGGCTTATGAACTGTACCATTACAAATAAAACAGGATTTGTATAACATTTATTTACGATGCTATTTTCCAGTTTTTGTATGTATAGAATTTTTTAAACATATTTCGTTATTCGGACCTGACTTCATGGTCAAAGCCATCTGTTGGCTGAGTTTATAACCATCTTGATGGTGGATTTCGTGGAATTTGTTAAGATTGTGATAATAAAAAGTAAGAAATGCATGAAACGAAAATAAAATAGGTGAGAAAAAATAAAAAAGCACAACGAATTCCACCATCAAGTTTCTTACAAACGCAGCCACTAGATGGCTTTGACCATGAAGTCAAGTCCGAATAGATATTTTTTTTCGACTTTCTTGAATTTTAATATCGTTATTATTAATATATATACCATTTCGTGAAAAGTAAAACATCGTATTTAGGTACATATCACATACAATAATAGCCCCTTTTATCACGTGCATTTTATTATTCAACCACATTAACTCTGCACCAATCAGAAAAAAATTTCTAGCGTATACTTGTAGAAATATTGTTGAATCAGCAATATTATAGGATCAGTATAAAAACAAGTATATTCAGAGTAACCAAACAAATCTATCTAAGACTTTCTATATAATTCAGAAATGTCGTTTAGTTGAATTAACTATATAAATAATGCAGTTTCAAACAAACAAAACAATTGCACTTTATAAAATATACAAGTATTACAATCACGACAATACGTTTTATAAGTTAATGAGCATTTAATTTAATTTAAACGTTAAATCATTCTTTACAATTAATAGTTTTACTTTAAGACACAAATGTCTTAATTAAGACATTATGATTTCTATTCTAAAATCAAATTGAATTAATATTAAAATAAGAATTTTAATCTGAAATATCAACGTTTTATATAAAGACTAGAGATGTCTTAATTTAAGACGTAATTGTCTTAATTAAGACATGATTTCTATTTTAAAATCTCAATGAATTAATATTAAAATAAGAATTTTAATCTAAAATATCAACGTTTTAAATAAAGACTACAGATGTCTTAATTTAAGACGTAAGTGTCTTAATTGATGGATTTTTAATGTAAGATATTATTAATTACGCATATACTTCGATATAATTCACTGACACATTTATTATTTCAGATAATATTTTGTTTTTCAGAGCCGATTTTATTAACCTAAATACGCAGTTTAGCTGATGCCGCCATAATTTGTTCCTTTTTTATAGCAATTTATAAGCATATCCGTATGGATGATACGTCAAAATTATTTTTTCCCTGTGCATGCGTGCAAATTACAAAATAGCGTCAAATCAGTTGTGCAGAAAATTCTTATGAGTAAAACGGTTTTTCCATCTTGGTGTTAATCTCATCGATGTATATATTGCGCTCCGCGTGTTTTATATTGATGTTTTAAACATTCACATGCTAATATCTATATAAATTAATGTTACCGGCGCATGCATTACAAATTTATTAAAGACGTCGTTGATGTTACAATACAATCGTAATTCCAAACCTTCTAAGAACGAAATTTTTTGTCCGATATGGTATTTAAGTTATACAAAATTCTTCTGATTTTGAAATTAATTTTTTTTAAATAAATAAAGTCATTTTGAATACAACAAATTGCCTTCTTTTAATGTATTTTAAAGAAACAATTTGTATCTCAATTCTTTGGCAAAATTATTTTAAAAACCATATTTTAATTTTCTGTACAAAAAACTACTCGCAAATACTTTTATGATTTGAATTTAATTAGATGTAATAAAATGAATATTAATTGTGTCAACGAAGTTCGAAATTGTGTAATATAATTGAATGAATGTATTAATTTGTTCATATGGAATATATTTAAATTTGTCTATTTATATTCGACATCTTGTCATAATTTTCGAAATGGTTTTTCGTTACACGTGGTACTTGCTTCACAAAAACGAATTGAGACAAATGTTAATAAAGTCGATAAAAAAACACAATAACTTTTTGTGTGTCCGTGACTATACTTTGTTACACGTAAAATTCATAAGTAAATGTCTGTATGATTTACCAACATCACAATCAGAAAATGTACTTTAGAAGGGAGTAAAATGTTATTTTTCTACTTTTGTATTTCTATCTTTAAGATCATGACAAACAGTTGGAAATGCAAATCGGAATTTTTTCAAAATTATTAATTTCCGAATAATTTTTGAATAATTTATATTATATGATATTATATTATATTAATTAAAAATTATGTTTATATTGTATTTATATGTATGTTGCGGTATATATTATATTTGTGTATTACATACAAATATATATAGTGTAAATTATCAGCTTTCCCTTTTATTTCAACATTAATTACTAGCCAAACTATATGATGCTTTTGATTTAATCATATATAGTTGATATTTTTAATTCTTTCGTCAATATAATGTGGAGGTAGATAAGAAGCTATAAACAACAGTTCATCAATATCAAAATGAACCCTATTTCATGGTAATCTATTGAGTTTCCTTCAATTGGCTACTATCATTTTCTTTTTTTTGTAAATTCTACTAATAAAATAAATACTCATAAAAACTAATAAAACTAAAACTCATCCTCTGTAAATACACTGACAGAAATCATAGTGCTGCGAAGTTTAATATAGTTGATTTTATATTTTTAATAGTTGTGTACAGGGAACTAAATTTTATAGTTGAATTTATTACATGGCATAGTAGACAAATTTAGATATCTCAACGATATAATTATAATTCATAGAACTATTTGATCAAATTCATTTTATCATGATTAGTATTTACACAAGGAATTATTTTATTTGTTTCAACTAAACAATAGTTGATGGTGTTCAAATTAACTGGTGTTTAATTAAAAATTAATTAAACTATATTTTGTAGTTAAATCCAAGGATGTTGTTATTTAAAGTTAAAAAATATTATTATTACACTAATCACAGTTCCCCAATGATAGGATTTGAACGCCCGGCCTCACAGTTCCGAACGCGAAAAATTGACCACAAAATATTTAGGTATATTTAATATTAACTTAAGCTTGAGTTTGACTCGAATTTATAGAAATTTATAGCACAGATCATAGTGCAAATACATAGGTGACGCATTTAATTTGTTGCGCAGTGCAAACCAATAAAAATTTAGCTAAACTTAGGTTGCAAGTAGGACGAGTAGGTTTTTGAAAATCATATATTATCTTTTTATATATTGTAATTGTCGAGAGACAATTGACACGCTTTAAGTTTATTTATAATATTAAAGTATATTTACAGTTATTATTTAACAATTATAAATTTAAAATATTTTTCACCAGTCATATTTAATTGGAATTGGTTAGTTATATTAATTATAATTAGATTCAATTATGAAAATAGCAAAACATTTTACTTGTTATATAATTATATATTATATAATAAATAATATTTCGCAGCTAACTTCTCATTCTACCACGTGCCACGAAACTTTAGCTAATTTTTGATTGGTTAAACCAATGTTCTCCTACAACTAGATGCGTAATGCGTCACCTATGTTTTTCCACTATGGCACAGATCCGAATGAGCTGAAAAACTTTACCAGTGTAGATTTCAGGGTGGGCAACCTTGTCAAGGAGGTTTCGAACCTACCGGAAGTCGTCGAACGGCAAATTCAGGGTTCCAAATTACTTAAATCACCCGCGCCGGCGTGATC
>JABFQC010004002.1:0-13244 GCA_022817085.1 Psilanteris sp. ZL-2020 | reverse complement strand
TTGATAGTATAATGCTCATCAACTTAAACATTACGCATAATTTAATACTAATGATCAACTTGAAAGTTTGAAATAATGTTGAAATTAATCGTTTATGTTCAAAAGTTGAAAGTATTTTTCGTAAGGGAAAGAGCAATAAAGTGACGATTTAAACATAACAGTTATTATGTAATCTAATGTAACATAGTATATTTAAATAGTTTTTAATATTATTAATTGTATATAACTTTAGTATAATATTTTTCTTTAATTATTTAAATAAATATCATTATTTATTAACAATATAATTATGTCGGAACATTATAAGATTCATGTCAAAATAAATCTTATAAAATTATTCTTTGTTTTTTTATTTTAAATATATTTTTTATAATTTCAGGGTTATATTTTTTCTATATATATATCAAAACGAAATGCGTAGCATATCGTAATAGTGTAATAATTATATAAGAGTTAATATAACTTCTAAAAGTTTGATGTTTTTATTCAGTATGGTATTAATTTTACGAAAATGTTTTACACATATTTATGTTTGTTTATACAACAAATTACACTATTTGTTTGTATAAAATAAATGTGTGTGGATAAATAATGGATATTTGAAATGATGTTCGTTCATATCTGGATATGAATGATGTTAAATCAATACCGTATCTTTTCAAATGTAAATTTTCAACCCCAATCATTATCCTCGCTTCAAATCATTTTTTAAAGCGTTTCAATCAGATAATGGATCATTTTGACATTTTTTGGTAAAATAAAATGTGTCATTTCATTAGTTTGACAGTTTGATGTAATTATCTGAATTATTGTTGACGCAATGAAACCATAAACATACAAGCATAATTCGGAATTATTTCATTGTTTCTCAGGGCGCTTCGATTTTGGGAGCTGCGGTGTCTGGCGCGACTCGTGGTCCAGTCTTTGGCAAAGATAAATTTTTTACTTTGCTAGTCATTGACGACCAGAATACCGACTGGAGCAAATATTTCCGAGGTCGACGCTTACACGGTGATCATGAAATACGAGTGGAGCAAGCCGAATTTCGTGAGCTGTCGCTGACGGCGAACGAGACGGGCACCACCGTGTCCATGGCGATCTTTCGAAATGGAACCAAGGTTATCCGGTGAGTTGCATCTATGGGTCACCACGGCATGGTCACGGATGTTACGATTAACGCTTAATCTTACTTCCACATGAATTCTACTTTTTACGTTGTTTTTACTTTAATTATACTTTTCGTATATCTTTTTCTAATTTAAGACTATTTGAATTATTCGTTTTTATATTGAATCTATGTAAACGTACTTCTAAAAATGAATAAATGAAAATTACACATTTCGCGTGGTGGATGCTATAGCATTGGCACAGCGGAGGGGGAGGTTAAGCAGAATATACGACGTTCATTACTTCTATGGGTGATCGTTCAACTAAAACATGTTTATAAGATAATAGAATCTAATTATTAGATTTATTAAATAAATAAATTATTACTGCTTAAAAATAATTTTTCAATACACTCAGAAAAATTAAACGTAGAAAATTGCTGTTTATAATACTAATTTGGAGACATTAAAGTAAACCTACACGGAAAAAAATGTAGAACGTATACTAGTAGAAGTATGGCTGATTTAGCTATATTCTTACTAGTATATGGATAAATATAGCTGCGTTAGCCATATTTCTACTAATGTACGTTGTACATTTTTTTCCGTGTAAAAATTACTGTTTTTCCTTGTAAAAATACAGTTTTTCATACCAAATTTTTCTACTATTTTTTACTATAATGCTATTATAAACAGTAATTTTTAGGATTTTGTATCAATGTCGCCAAATTAGTGTTTTAAACAGCACTTTTTTAAGTTTAATTTTTTTGAGTGTAAATAACACTAAATTTCCTAAAAATTTATTATTCACTTATTGAACGTGCAAGACTTTGAACTCATCGAAAAACTGAATATTCAGTCACAATATAAGTGAAATTTAACTTATCCATTTTTAGAGAGTGTATTTACTTACATACATTCTTTATAGAATTTACGTTTTTTTTCTACGACGTATTCACCATTTTTTTCCCGTTAAATTTATAGAATCTGTTTTTAATGTTAAATCTATGTATATTTCTTATTATCCACGTGTCGCCTTGTTTTATATGTTGATTCCATATAATTATCATTTTTTCATTAAACTCCCATTTTACTATAAGAATTCATTTTAATTCTCGTTTTTAAATCTGAATGTCCATAGAGACGACTTTTCATGGTAGTAGAATATACGTTAAATCCACGTGAATTATTTTCTCGCACGTTGGATTAATGTTAAATTTATACGTGAATTATTCATTTTTTCACATTAAATTCATCTAAAATGCAGCAACGATTTGTATTTTTTTTCTTAATAAGGTCGTCGGCAAATTTTATACAAGTTGTCGAAATCCAGTTCATAATATTTATTGCTATTTTTGATGTTATAACGACATGCGTGAAGATTGCTCGACTAAAAACAACAAAATGAAGCGCGCTGCTGAATATTCATAGTGAATATGAATTGTAACGTCACTAGATGAAAATGATAATAACTTGATTAGAGACACAAAATAATTAACGAGCGTATCCTTCGGAAACCGCGCGTCGAAATGGCCAAGTCAATATTGATTTGCACGAAGACAAAAGCCCATTGTCCAGTCACTTGTTCTTTGCGCTGCTTCGAGCCCGTCAAATCATAAAGAATGATGAGCTTGTGTTTCTCATTTGCAGGTTTTTCAAACCGGATTTCGTCTTGATCCGTCAAAATCTGCGAGACGCCGGCGAGAATTACAACAACATTTTGATGGGTTTAATGTACGGCGGAATTCCCAGTGTCAACAATCTCACGGCCATTTATAATTTTCAAGTGAGTGTCAAAAACCGGCGGAAGACAATTCCTGAACATCCAGGAACGGTGACCATGATTGCAATATGTGGAATTGCTTTTGCGCATTTTTCAATTTCAATCTGATGTTATTAAAACAATCGGATTTAATTCTTCGTCGGTTCTCAAACGAAAGTTAAACGGCCACTTTCAAAACCGTCAGTTCGACCCTTTTTTTTTTTATAATTAATCCAAGCTGGTTTGTATTCTACTATGATAATGCGAGACAAACGAGTTTGAAAAGCGTATATATTTATCGCAGTCAGAATTACCTTTACCCCGAGGACTATTAATTTTCTGACAACTTGTCTGATTGATTGAATCTGCGGTACAATTGCAGGATAAACCTTGGGTTTTCGCGCACCTGCTGGGTTTGCAAAGACGCCTTGGAAAAGAGAACTTCCCGCTTATCGAGCAGATATACTATCCAAACCATCGCGAAATGGTGAGTAAGGTATTAAAACACATCTTTAATTTGAGAATAGTTTATTGCAAGTATTTCACAATCTTCATAATATTGTCTGCTATATTTAATGATCTCTGTTTATGTATAGTCTTTAAATTGTACACTAATCGCATAAGTGTTATCTAATATATGTTACACTAATCAAACGCGTGTCAAAATCATTATTTTGTCTGTAATACAATTAATCCTGGTCATTATAAGGATTTATTACAACAATTTAAATTTGAATTCCTAAAAAGGGATTTTTCCCTCAGTAAAATGTGACGACAAATTTCGAAAAGAATTAAATAGATTAATTAAAAACATTTGCTAGAGCATGCGCAGTTTGCAATAATGAAGAATCTGATATGGGTTAAGCTGGTGCTTGTCTTAGAGACTATTTTTTAAATATATTTAATATACATACACAAATATACATAATTACATTCTAATTTAAAAATGAATTCTTTAAGAGGGAAATCTCCCAAGTCATTAAGACAATTTTGCAAATTTTGGACACGCAAACGTAAGATTTACTTGACCTTACATTTAATTCAAGTTACGTGGAATAATAAGTATATATGGTGCAACAAATTGATACTACAATGCGCAATTTGAAACAATGATAGTGTTCGATGTTAATTATTTTCTTTTTACGTACTTATACCAATGATAAAATTATTTGTGGCAAATACATCTGAACTGTGACCTAATTTTCACTGTATTTTTAACTTTCCTAAATAATTATTTTCTAGATCCCTAAAAAGGTATAACACGGTAAATACGTACGTTAGCATAAAATACTAAAGTTAGCGAAACAATTTGATGCGATAATGCACAGTGGTCGGCAAAGCAATACACCGTATGCGTTGCAATAATTCATTGTCAAAGTTACGCAAAATAAATAAATTAGTAATCCTAATTGCATACGAGAAAGCCACGCATTACATCAGAAGCTCGCGCTACGTGTAATACTGAAGAAGACGCTGACACACGTGACGCGTAATCATAGAAGTCACGATCGGGTTAGCAATTATCACCCGATCTGATTGACCAGAAAAATTAAACGCAAATCACTCGTCACGCGTCGTGCCAATTCCTTATCGATTATAATTCTAATCTATTTTTGTACTAAGCTCCCAAGCAACGCCAGTGTCGATTTTCAGTTCCCAGTTCTTTTTATCGCGCAAAAAGAAATTCAACGGCATAGTCTGGATCACAATCTCGTGTACGTTATAAATAAAAGCCAAGCACAGGCATTTACGTGACGCTATAAATGGGATGATTTCTGCGATAAGATTTTGAAAGCAAGAAATACGACTGAGATTTCTTGGCTATGATTTGAACGTCAATTAGAACGCATGTGGGAATAATTCAGTGGATATGTAATTTTGAAGATGCACATAATGTAATCGTTTTATGACATGGATGGATAGCATCGTAATTGTTTGATGAATGTAACATTGCCAGACAGTGTAATAGGATGATTCGACTTCAATATTTCGTGCACTTTATTGTGTGTTGAGAATGAATTAGATGGTTTCTCTTTGACTTCTGACTGATTAATTTGCACAAAATGAGTTCTAATTAACTGAAAAATCGTTAGGTGCAAGCAGTTGTTTTGGAATTAGGTTGCTGATTGATAGATCAGTAGTTGATTGGCTGACGCCAAAAGAGACGGATGAATGGAGAGAGATATCAGTAAGTGATTTTGGTTTTATAATGAAATAACTCGAACATCTGAAATTAGATGGAATTTACATAATTTGGATAATGCCAAACTCTGCCTTATTAATTTGCTATCAGTCTGATTTCAGACGCGTCTTCTAACCCTATGTAAGGATTTTCCAAATTTGAATTTAGTATATTATCAATGAAGGCAACATTCATCAGATCTTATTCAAACATAAACCTCATTCCTATTCCAAAATCTATGAAATATGGTTGCTTGATGGTTTACAAATAATTTTCAACTTGAATCCCCATCTCTTACGGATCGCTCGTCATCTATTGATTAACTGACGAAGACGTTGAAATTTCAAAGTTAGTTCATTCCTTAAGTAAATTAAATTAATTTATTACAAAAAATTGAGTATATTCTGTAAAATCCTTCCTCTTCATTGTTTATGATTGCATTTAAAACTTCTAAATTTCTTCCACTTATGTCTAGTGACATAATTTTACAGAACCAGTTTAACAGTCCGTCAATTTGATTGAAGTCTGTCCTGGCAAGAGGAATTTCTGTATTTTTTTCCATTCCAAGCAAAGTATATTAACGTTCCACAACCGCGTGTTCCTATCCAGTAATTTCACTTTGAATAAATAATGATTCTGGTCCCTACACGCTGCAATTACGTGTTACTTGGATGAATCTGGGAAATCCCAGTACCATGCCTGTTGAATGCGAATGAGCTTGTCGTGATCGCGATGCAAAAATTACGGGGACCATGGCCTCTGCTGTTCTTGATGGCGCAGACCTCTGTGCTCTTTGATGCATTCTCTATACTGCATTACCGGTGCCCACGAACAGGAGTTATCCTGATTCAGTACACAAATTCCGAATTTCTCCTGGCAATCTTGCGGACCCGGGGAGCCTTCCCACAGGCACGTTTGGTTACCAGTTTTTTCTATTAATGCACCTTTCTCTCGAAAACCGGTAAAGGAGATCTGAAATAAATAAATTTATTTAGTCAAATCAAAATATGTAACGTACGCAACAGTGATGCCAACCAACTAACGTCTTTCTAAGGGCATGCGTGTAATGCTAAACAAATATAAAGGAATAGAATAACTTTAAGATTTCAGAGGTATAATTTTTGAACGTCTAACAATTTATTTTTGTATATCTATTAAAATGACTTAGAAATGAAGCAATTAAGAATTCACAGCTATGCCGCAGCGTTAGGGTCTTTTTCAAGCACAAATTATTAGAGAATAATTATTCGGTTTAATAATTCTCACACTATTACTTCCCCTATAGTGATTATAATTATATTTTAAATTACACGTTAAAGTATTACCCTTTACTAAAAATCCCGTGAAACCTGTATTTAATCCACCTTGAATATGCAAATATTTTTTTAAACATCGTCAATTAATTACTATTTCATAATATGTACACTGTTAGATCATCAAAGTGCGTTTACTTTATCTTAGTAAACATTTGTTTCATATGTATGCGGTGTCGGCAAAAGCTAATTTGACCAGTTTTTAAAGCAATTAGTGACGTTGACAATTTAAGGCCCACCTTGCACTGGCAATTCCGTTTGTAAAGTTCCCGCAGACCCTTTCGTTGTCGACGAGTGACCTCGGACCATCGTAAAGATATACTACAAAGCGATATGCTGGGTTTGCCGTTCATCATTTTGCCACCAATGAGATATGATTCGCCCGGGTTCAACGTGGCGCTGCATAAACTTTCTTCCGCAGGAGTGTAAATCTTCTCCAAGCCCAGATTGATGCCGTGTTCGTGGATGTTCTGTAATTTATCAGTCATTTATTATTATGCATTCGTGCAATGAGCATCGCAATGGTGTAACGACAGTTTGGTAATTTAACTTACTTTGAAAATTTTCTTCACTTTCACCGTGTAAGCGATTTCAGTAAGGCTCACGCGAGTCGGTTTTATGTTGTGCACGACTGCAACTAAAAAAAAAGACAAACATTAATTTCATTGGACCGATCCATTATTTAATACAAAAATAACGATGCGGAAATAAACAAGCATGAAAAGGTGTGATGTATTTGTTTGCATCAAACGACAATGATTTCTTATACCCGTATCTGTCTAAAATAACGGAGTGAAGTATTTTCATTTATTTCGTAACAGATGATTCCCAAAATCGGTTATTTTGCACGCGAAATTTTATGTTTTTTTCCAACAAACAATAATATAAATACTTTGAATTTGCTTCCTCGGAGTCAGACTTCGTCACTCGTGAATCGATATCTACTCGAATTTAAAATTAACGTTCATTTCGCCGACATTTTCAAAGTACCATATTGCTCGCAATGAAAACAATATTTACTGCAGAATATTCCCAGCGATTCGCATTCTTCTTTTATTACTCAGCGCGCATTTATTCATTATTATTTCGCAAGCCTCCCGGACATGCGATGGAATTTCCGTAAAGAACACAAAAGCCCTTTGACCCTGCGCCCTCGTTGTATTTGTCAGTCAGACGAGCATGGTCGGACGCTTAAGGAAACATCTTAATACCGACGCGAGCGAATATGCGCGTACAAATAAAGCACAAGCGAAAAGAAAAATCGATCAAAAATGTCGCGTCTTATGGTTTCGTCCGTTAAGTGGAGCGAGTTAAATGCGACTTGGGGTAGACTGATAAGTGAAATAGCATTTCTTTTTATCGCGCTGTATGGGAAATCGATACTCACGCAACCCGTGTATTCTGTCAATGAAAGCATACACGAGAAATCAGCTTCATTATTTACTTTTTTTTTTTATGCACAAATGAAGATATCACAGACTGACGTAACTCATTCAATGGTATCGCATCGCGCTATTGCTTTCTCATCTGTGAATAGAAAACAATCAATTTTTGGTTAATTGACAATATGCGATCAAATCGATATATCGACGTTTTCCATTTGACGAGTCGTTCGTTTCGATTGCGAGATATTCAAAATGTGTTTCGTAGTAAATCAATCGAGGAAATTAAAGGTCGTTAATGACAATGATCATTGCCGAGTTCATTACGAGGAAGGAAATTTGGCGTGTGTATCACGATTGCATCTGTTTAAGAAGTGATCGAAATTAATATAAAAAAAGTTACAAAATTTAACAAATGAAATATAAAAACACGTCATAAGTCAAAACAAATAACAAAAAGAAATGACATTGCACTTATAAATAACAAGAACAAACAACCGCTTAGAAATAAATGACAAAAACAAAACTGAACTTTCACACCAAATCAAAACAATAATATTTTGAATCGAAATATTACGAATTATATAGATTGTATGCACAAGAGAATTATTTTCGCAAAAACAAAATTAATTAAGCGATTAGAAATAGTCTTTTAAATCAATCAATTACTAAATGGATATTAAATTTACTGTTTAATACCTGTAGAACATAAAATATATACTTCGTTTATTTTAAATTGGTTACTTCAACACCTTGAAATGGCAACCGTGGAAGTTTAAATGTAATAATACATCGTTGTCTACGCTCAGGTTAGTGAAGATTAGCTCTAACAATGTAATACGGAAGTCGCATGAAGTGAGCATAAACTGCGTAGTCCGGGTAAATTAGTGTTTGCGAATGATATTTTTTTTATTAATGAAACGTGTTCGAAAACACGTGAAAACGTCGTACCAACGTTTGAGTTTACATTTTTCAACTACATTTTATACAATTATTGTAGTATTTGCACTGCGCCACCTTATTAGGCTGTTGCGCTTAAAGAACTTTTTTAAAATTCCTTTCTCTATAAACGCAATTCCAAATTCTTTAATGAATTAGCACAAAATAATATTTGCAATAAGGATTTTGTGATATTTTTTTTTAATTTGATCTCATTTTTTTGTTCCATAGTTATTGTAACCTGAACTAGTCGTTGGGTTAAAAATATTAATTAAAATAGAATAATACAATTATAATTAATATTAAAATAAAATAAGTATAAATAACATTAAAGCAGTAGAGAATTATTACGAAAAACATAAATTCTTACCGAAATGTGATTGGCAAAAGTGAACCTGGGGATGTTGCATTAAACACTGACAGGCATCGGTGACTTTGTGCAATAGAAACATTAACGCCAGGAGAGGGAGGATTACATTGCAAGCAAATCTAGTTTTCCACCTCATCTGAAAAAATATATTCATAGTTTTTTGAAATAGCAACAATTAGATTAAATCTCTAATAATATTAAATGTAATAGAGTATTTATAAAAATATGAATAGTACATATTTAATAGGATATTTATCATAATAAAATTCTAAAGCAGGCGTAAAAGATGCTCAAATAAGGACGAGGAACGCGTTGACTAGAAAGTAGTTTTTAAATGCAAATCGATGATGAACAAAGAGCGCGCATGTAGTGCGATAGTTCACTGAATACGAATAATTGATTTTTTTAGCGAAGAGAAAATGGAAAATAAATAATAGATGATAAGAAGAAAAGCGGTTAATAGAAATTGACAATAATGTTGACAGTACGTTTGTTATAAATATAGTTTAACGAGTGTGACCGGTGTGTTCAGAACGTATGGTGTCACGTTGGATTGAAATTATATGTTGATATGTATATTATTAGAAATAATTTATTAATATTAGTACACAATATTTCGCAGACCATCGGGGCTGGTGTAATAGCGTCTTTCAAAGGATAATAATATTTCGATAATATAAGAAAAGCTAATTTTCGTGCAACATTATTGAGCACTAAATTTTATTGGATACAGAAAATGTATTGAGTTTAAAAAGACAGACAGAAAAGCACGAGAGAAGTTGTATTACGAATCATAAAACGTAATTGCACTATTAACTCTTCTCAGTGTTTCCTTTAACATTGTCCATTTCAGCAGGTTATCTTCAAAGAATACAATCATTACTACTTTATATAAAAGAAAATTTGTTAATTGTTCTGTTAATTCATATACAAGTAATAATATATTAATTTATTTTTAATAATAAATCTGTGATGCATGTGTAATTATGTTTATAATCATATGTATGGACAATTTAAGAGACATCTAAATTTCGGGTTATTTTAGTAGTAACAATTATAAGGAGAACAAGATATATATATATATATATATATATATATATTGAATTTGTTAGTATATATAATATTTTATAAATGGGGATATATATTTTCTGAATATTACACAGAAAAAAGTAGTGTTGTCTGAAACAGTGAATCTATTAACGGTAAATATAATAGTCAAAATCTGTCAATAATGTTGTCAACCTTTAATCTTAAATTGACTTATTCAACAACTTTATTGTCAATGTATGACAATCAGATCGCTTATTCGTATATTAATACTTTTAGTAGCTAAGTTAGTCAAAAATCGACTAAATGTGACAAACTTTTTTTTCTGTGTAGGTTTTTCTGGAACGAATTTATTTCATTCGTTGTTCTTTTCAATTCAAGAAATTTCGATTATGTTTATATTTACACTTTTATTTGCAAAAATTAATGCATGATATGTCAAATTATTAACAATTTATATAGAATTTTAAATATCATAATAATTTTGTCAGCTGAAATGTTAGTATATGAAAAATATGTTAGCCCATTTCCAATACTATATACTACATTGTATATATAGTGAATTGAAAAAAATAAATAGTACTATTTCGAATGTAATAGGCATAGATGGTTAAAATATACTATTTAAATAGTGAAATTACATTTTGCTATCTCAAATAGTACAGTTATTTGTGCACTTAAATCTGCGCATATACTCATAGGCAGTTAAGAAACGACTTAAATATTTAATAAAAAATATTTTAAACTTTACTTATGAATTGTTTACATAATAATAAGTATCAGACCTCTGCAATTTTATTTTATAAAATTTACAATCATTAATATTACTTAGAAATATAAACCGCAAAAACACAGTAAACATAACCGAAGAAATTTAAAAATAAAAATTAACTTTAAATAAAAATTAAGTATGTTATAAAATATATTACTTCTCATTTTTATGAATTAGTCTACAAATTAATTTATACTGAAATTTCGTTTATCTTTTGTTAAAACTGTACATTATCATATGTTTGTTTATATAAATTATTAATAAATATAGTTACCATCATTGATAGTAAACGTATTGCTATTAAAATAGTTACCTTAATTATCAAGTCTTTTTAGTGTATGTATATATTATATATCAATTATAAACCTTAATACAGACGTGAATCTATTACACGGAGAAAATGTTTTATCAAAAAATACTATATTTACCACTACACGTAGGATGAGACTTTTAAAAATGAAAATAATATTCTTTATTACTATATAGATTACTATATAATATAATAATTTTTGGTAAAATGTTTTCTCCGTGTATATATATTCTCTGTGTACACCCGCCTAGGAAATGTTTGCTTTTAACCTATATATTATATCGTATATAATAATGCATTACACATCATATACGATAATACATTAAACTATTCTATACACTTTATATTTCTGCTAACACAATTATATGTCAATTTTCACCCTAGTAATTTGATTAATATATGGACCATATATTTTTAAAATGTTATTCATATATTACTCATATATTAGTAATATATTTTCAATATATGGTTTATATGTTAATCAAATTACTACAGCGAGATAATGAACTTTTGTATAATCTTTTGATATTTATAAATTTATATTATGCAACAAGGACACAAAGTACATTTTTACGCCTAAATATGACCTTTTCATTAATATGTATGCATATTTTTTACTAATCCTTATCAATTATTTAAAACATTTATTATAAAAATAAGAATTAATATTAAGAATTAACATTTTTCAGATTCGATACAGCTATCTGTAAATTAGTAGTTTACAAATATATATATATGTATATGTCGAAATACATAACTGTCAAAATTCATAACATTGTCAACTATAACTATATTCATTACGAATATAGATATACATTACTGGGTTATGTAGCTTGACAGTTATGTACGTTGTCACTCACCCATACATATATATATATATATAATTATATATATCTACAATCAAAGTAGCCGCCAATCAGATCCGAACATCCGCGCTTATGGTTTCGATTCCGATATAGGTCACGTTTACGTTTTTTTCCCTCACTTCGCCTGCCCTTTATCATGCCCTTGAGTTGCTCCTGCAAATAAACAGTTCAAATGCGTCTATTCATTTAAATTACTCTCAATCTCGGAGCTCTCATTCGAGACAGATATCGTTTGCGAATAAAAATGCAAACTCTGAATCTCGGCTCTCATATCGCCTCGTTGCATCCTGCGCGTAACGAATCGATTATGCGCGCTGATGTCATAGTCATCTCCGTCTTCGCGTTGCGCGCTTTTTGCGACGTCGTGACATGGCAAGCGTAAATAACTTGGCACGCAGTATGACGCACGTAAATGACAATATCCGCGCGGTGATATTGCCTGCCGCTCGGTCATGCCCCGGTTGCGCATTTTCGATGCAACGCCACGTTCGATTGGTTTTGGCAATCCGTCAGTTCAGACGGTTGAGTTTATTTAAACGGCGTGGGTTCGATATTAGCGAATATAATTGTCTAATTGCAAATTTTTTAGAAAACCAAAAACTTGTATTTATAAAGAGAAAAATAAAAAAAGAAAATTAACAAGCTTGGACACAACAAAAAGCATTTTTTTTAATTTTCCCGGTAAAATTTGTTGTCATTTCGAAAACCAAAAGCACTATATATAATTAAAAAAAAAAGAAAAATAAAAAACTAAGGAAGGAAACAAGAAAGTAATAAACAAAGAAATCACATTTGTAAATAATAAACAAAGGATTTTCGTTTCAGTGAAAAAATTAAAACGGATTTCAAGGGGGTAAAAACAATCAGGCACACCTTGAAATGCCTAAATTCGGTCCTAAGTTCAAAATTTTGTTCTATTCAATACACGGAAAAAATGTATCGTTAGTACTACTAAACGTTTACTTAATGCAAACATAATGTATGGTTAATACGGAACAAGTAAACGCAATATACTTCGAATAACAATACGTATATGTTTACAGTTATTTTATTTTTCTAAACATAAAATATGGTAAATTAAATGAATTCTTGAACCAAAAATACTTCTTTCGTGTAAAACAAATAAATAAGTTTTGTGTATGATCAAACTAATCGTATGTTTAAGACGTGTTTTGAGTTATCTTAATATATATTT
>JABFQC010004001.1:0-13244 GCA_022817085.1 Psilanteris sp. ZL-2020 | reverse complement strand
CAACTATCCTGTGAGTTCGGCACCAAGTGTTAAACGGCTCTAACGGGACTTGCTCCATGGCATCACGAGTTATTCACCAATTGTTGTCACAACACAGACAATGACACGGATAACGGCACAGAATACTTTTCTCAGACGGATTTGCCGGATATAAAATCGAAGGAAGGATTGACTGTACTGCTTTTCTCCAGGAGAGGATTTTTATAAAATAAACCTCGTCTTTGTTTCATACGTGGATCCAATCATCTATGTCCTGGTGGAGGTTTCGTGGAAAACACGAGGCGTCGGGAGTCTTTGATATCGATGAAAGGATAAATATCAACGGGCTAAGGTTTCTTAAGGAAATTATTATGGCGCCTAAGTTGTGAATTTCATACGTAAACGATTGAATTCGAAACACTCCATATCATATGTATATTTCTTTCGAAAATTCGTGACAAAGTTTATATATACAGTCTCGGCTTACAATATCCGGACTGTGCCGCTATGGTATAAAAAACACGAAAAGTATTTTTCTATATTTTAATTGTGTTAATCGCCCAAACGGAGATAACATTGTTTCAATGAGTCGAGCGTAAACATTGCGGGCGTCTGAATGGCGTCAAAGCCATCTTAATCGAAAAGTAGCGTCGTGCCACCTTTTGCGATAAAACGCGGTCTCGATTGTGGGCATATTATAACAGTATAAATATAAATAAATATACTACGTATGTATATCTGTATCATATTTAATTTTTATTATTTACTATTTTATTATGATTTATATTACTATTAATTAATAACATGTAATATAATATAATAACATAACTATATATTTTTAATTTTGTCATAAGTCTGTATATCAATCAATTATAATGACAATCAAACATTATAAAATTATAAATTATAAAAAAAAGAATTAAATTTGTTAAACCGATTATTAAATAGAATTATAATTTATAACATATGAAAGTTTGCTTTATTGCAGATAAACATTCAGATTTAATAGAAAAAAGATATTTTAATTTAGACGAATTAAATATAAAAAAAAATAAAAAATAAAAAACGTATTCTGCTTGGTAGCAAAACCAAGCCCTTAAATTAAAAGACCATCGCGCTATTCGCTAAACCAGGATTCACATATGGAATCATTGGTTTATAGATTGTATTTAAATTCTTGCCCGTGATTGTTTGTTTAATTTATTTAACATCTCATTAATAAATATTAATTTATATTTCATACAAATTAATTCCAACGCTATAAAATCATCATTTGTTGCATTCCTGAAAATAAAATATTTGCCGGTAAGGCGTAAAGAGCATTCATAAAAACAAAGCATAGAATGAGAACCCACATTCCTATGACGTCACACGATACGTCACGCTCGCTCGAAGTCTTTCGATACAGGCGTTGCACATGTGTGCGTTCGTTGCCACCGAAACACCGAGGTCCCCGTTCGGCACATGAGGCGAGCCGAACGGGGACCACACAGATAGGGCGTGCGACTGTGTGGTAGAATAATCTGGTAGCACTGCTGGGAACCACTATGACCGGTTCACTTACTTCTTCCCTTATTTCGCACGTCGTTGCCATTTGAGGGGCTTTAGCAGTGGGGCTCTGCTTAGCAACTTCGCCAGCGACTTTGGAATTCAGGGAACCAAATTCCAAACACTTTATGGCTAGGTGTACCCTACCCACTTCCTTCTGGCAATCCTGGAACTCCTCCACATCTTCCTCTGGCTCTATACCCAGCGCGCACCACGTTCCCAGCCGACTAAGCCTCCCTTCCAACTTCACGCCAACGCGTGAAAGCTGGTCCTTCTTGTCCTGGAGCTTTTCCAACACCTGGATCTCCACTTCTTCCTTGGTTAGGGTCTTGCCCAGCGCCTGAGCCCTTTTCAGGACACTCCTGCGCGCCCGACTCAAGTTCCACCTTCACATTTCTGGAAGGTTTGTTGAGGTTTAGTGCCTGGTAATTGATAAGTGGGGAAGCAAGCTCGTGAATTGACAAACTTCGCAGCTTTCGTTCAAGGGCTCGCCTTTCCAAACGTCTGCGGTAGGACGCATTCTTACGACCCATCTTTTTATTCTGGAAATGTAATTTTTTAATAGCACAGAGTTAAAGATACCTCTGTCAAAACCTGTGTTGAAGTGAGTTAACAAATATGAACCCTGACCGATTTTCTTTTTTATTAAGTAAGGGCCCTCATACAAAGAAACGAATTTTCCCATTTTTTTTCGGATTTACTGAAAAGTTCATCGCCTTGACTAATACTAGCTCACCTTCTTCAAAAGAATGTAGCTTATGACTCATATCGAAATTAGTTTTACGAATCAGCCAGAGCTAATCTCTGTTCGTGATTGCCGACAGACTTTAATTCCGGGTCTAATGTAAACCACCCGGACCATACCTTTTTGGGAATTTTTTGCGTGTGTAATTCAAGGGGAGTTATAGAGGTTGATTCGTGGTGAACCTCATTTATACAATCCTCGATTGTTCCCACCCAATTGGTCCACGCGGAGTGGTTTTCCTTTAAGAAGGTCCGAGAGAATCTGCCTAATTCCCTATTTACCCTTTCCACAGGATTTGCTTGAGGGTGACGTACAGAGGTGAACGCGATTGATATCCCCAGTTTTTTCAAACTACTAGCCCACTCCTTAGCGGTGAACTGAGTGCCCTGGTCAGATAATATCTTATCTGGTTTACCGTATTTAGGAATGTAATCTCCTATAATCCTCTGTAAAGATGCTTTCGTCGTAGCACGTTTTAAGGGAAAAAGTTTTACGAATTTACTAAATACATCGATCGTCACGAGAAGATATCTACACCCCCCCTCTCCCTTGGGGAAGGGGTCCAAAAAAATCGACAGAAAGAAGTTCATGGGGTTTAGAGGGAATTATGGGGTGTAATTCACTGTAGGAATATTGGTTAGGGTGTTTATTTCTTTGGCAAGCGTTGCATCTGGCAATTCTTTGCCGAGCTCTCTTCTCACCTTTATAAATGTAAAAATCGTCCTTTAATAATTGAAGGCACTTTCTCGCTCCGATATGACTATATGTCACGAGGCATTGATCGATTATTGGAATCACAAGATGCTCCGGTAAGTATGCCTTCTTATTTTTGTAAATTATGTTGTCTTTCTCGCAGATTGCAGGATTTGCGGCTGTATTAATCGATGATTATAGTGAATCTTTCTTTTGTTCATTGGATAAATTCTTTAATTTTTGCCCCAATTATCTGAGCTTTCGTTCTCAGCTTCTATTCTGCTCAATGCATCTGCAACTACATTCTTTCTACCCGCAAAATGTTGCACTTCCATATCGTAATGTTGAATGGAAAGAATCCATCTAGTGAGTCTGACATTCAACAACTTGCAACTTTTGAGAAATGTTAACGCACGGTGATCAGTCAAAATTATTATTTTTGATCCCGCGAGAAAGGTGCGGTACTTCTCTAGTGACCAAACGATTGCAACCAGCTCCTTCTCGGTGGTTGTGTAGTTTCTTTCACCTCCTTTAAGCGTCCTGCTGGCGCAACACAAGATGCCCTCGTCTCAGTTCTCCTCTTTCTGACTGAGAACCGCTCCCAGAGCGAAATCGCTAGCATCCGTGGTTAAATAGAAGGGTTTGTGTGGATCTGGGTACTTCAACGTAATCGTTTCCAGAAACAACTGCTTTATCCTTTCGAATGCTTCTTGATGTTCGCTGGTCCCCTATATAGGATATACATATAAAAAATAAAACTCAAAATGTTAGGCAAGTACATTTTTGTGATTGTCGATCATAACCTCAATGGTCGACACGTTACAATATGTTAATATTTTCATCGCGCCTTGGTTGGAAATTACCAGATTTGAATTTTACAAATTTTTTTACATATTATATGTTTATATTTTCATACCCACGCGGTAAATTCCTGAATAACAGTGTCGTTATTTGAAAATCTATGTCACGTATCGTGTGCGCCACCGCGTTCGATCCAATATTTGACTGCGTTCCGCGCCTTGGATCGTCGTTATGTTGCCACATTTGAATTCTACATACTTGTTTACTATTTTATTTTTGAATGATTTTTGTTTTCAAGCATAAAAAATTGTTATAAACCTAATTTTGAGCCTAAATATTGGATGTACCTAAATGCACCGAAGAAAATATACATATATTGTGAATTTTCGAGTTTTTAAAACCTTCAGAAATTTGGTTACTCTCTTTGGAAGATTTCACCAATTTAGAGTCATCATGGGTCGTGACTCGAGGTTGATTAGCCAGGTATGATTTTATTATGCAAAATAGAATTAATTTTACCTTTTATATCTAAGTATATATATATATATATATATTATACTTTTTTTTGTATACGAGGTTGCTCCCGTTGGTGCTGTAGTCTAAAAGTTTATTGTATAATGAATATTTCGCCTTGTATGCATGGATTGGTTTGTTAGTGAAATTATTTGCTGTTATTATAACAAATTACCAACCGAAATAGCCTTTTTAGTCGTCGCCTTCACAGGCGTACCACGAACAATGCGTTTTCCGGAGAGGTTATTGAATGACTCGTGACAGTTACGATATGACCGTTCTCGTCATCGCCTTCACAGGCGTATCACGAGCGATATCATTGGTAACTGCTACCTTCGACACGAGTTTGTTCATTCATGCGTTCGAGAGGTTACAGATGGGCCACAATTAAGTCTATCACGCTTATCGTTCAAATCTTAACAGTTGGTTTCAACTACAAATTTCACTTTTGAAAACAAGCCATGTTCATACTTACAAAATTTTTGGTTTATTGATTTTCGCATAGGTCACTAAACTTTTCACACTAATGGACTGATCACTGTAATTACTCTGATCAACTGATATCGAAATGCTTTTCAGCACCTCCTTATATACTAATTTTGAAGGTCAAGTTTATCAACTTTCTCCAAAAGCTTCTTCTAGAACCTTCGATTTACCGGAAGTCTGCAAAATAAATTTCCTATGACATTTTAATTACAAAAATAATATTCCCCAAAAAATATCCGTTAATTTGATACCAAACAACCTATATTTCGACGTTTGGTCATCCTAGAAAATCAATTTGTTTATCTAACAATATTTCAAACGCTAATCTCAATGTCTAAGTACACCACCGCTATGAGAATGCATTAATTACAACAAATACTGATTTTAAGTTTAATAAAACCTTTTACCATATTTTTCATTACCACGTGGTCATTAATTTATGTAATTTAAATGAGTATTACCTCATTTTAATGACCAAACTTAATTAACAATAATTGTAATTTTTTTATTTATTCCATTCTGTATAATTTTCAATTAATACTATTTTAAAGTTAAGTTTATTCCTTTAAATCAAATAATTATCAAATTTCAATTTATATGTACTTATTGATAAAGGAGAATCCTTTTATTTGATATTCCACATCAAATAATGTAATTATTTATAATTAATATTATAAATAATTCGTTTATTACTAATCTCTACATTATCTCACACCTCAATCGATCTTTTTATATAATTTTAATCCCTCAACAACAACAAAAATTCATTTTATTATTAATCTTGACTACACGTGTTTAATAATAGTTTATTTAGTTTATCAAATTCTGAGAATTTTTTTGATAATAAACTATCATTTTATTCATCCTCGATAAAAAAATTGTCATCAATTTTGAGAACACGTGTTCAATAATTTTATCTCAATTTTAATTGATAAATCTTTTAATGTAAATTTCGTTTAAATGAGATTTATTTTCTTATTCAAAAAAATACATTTCGTTTGTTAACCCGGGAGTGGGCGCGCTATGGTCTTTTCGACCGACAGACAAAGATAACCGAGTGGCGTTTTTGTTGATAAACAAAGAGATTCGAAAACTACGCGCCTACTCCCGGGTTAAACTTTTCCTTTTTGTCTTTTTAATAAGACAGAATAATTCAAATTTCAATTTGAATTCAATTCATCAAAATCATTGTTTTTAATCAGAAATCATTTGATTTGATTTCTGATGTATTTATTTGAAAAAGTTATTTCATTTTACATTACTTTTCCATTAATATTTTTATCAAAAATCAAACCTCAAACTGAATCTTTGAATTTTACCCAGTTGATTGAACATACACATTAAAAAAAATATCATAATTATTTATGTTTCATATAAATTTTTATTTATTTGTTTTTTTTTCTTTTTTACAAGAAAACAGACATGAACATTTATTAACATCACAATATTCCTTAAGTATTAATTGTCAATTAATACTTCATCATTTTAATATCGCGATGACGTCAACACTTTGGAATTTCGAAAACTATGACGTCATTGCGAAATTTGTATTTCAAAATATAGTCCTTTATATTTTGAATCATAATTCGACAGTTTAAATCAGTTTTATTTTCTTGCCGTGAAACATAATTTCTCAATATTCTCAATATTCTACAATATTCCTCGCAGAAATTTAATTTTGTTTTCTTCGACTTCGTGGCGCGGGGAAAGTTCGGCGCGCGGGCCGATAAGCATTTTCGAAAATCGTTCGGAAGTGCTTATCAGTTCGTTCATTATGTTCAACGCGATATGTGCGCGAGTGTTCGGGAGTGTAAATTCCGGCCACGTGGCCGGTAGTGTTACAATATATATTTTTTTGCATATTTAAAAAATTTTGAAATTCGAATTATATTATGTTCCAAAAATATACCAAAAACAGTTTTTTTTGTCATGGGGCCCCTTAAAAGTACGGTAATATTGATTCTTTTAAAATAATTTCTGATTATTTATGTTTTTTATGATAATCAGTCAAATTTAGTAGGATATAAGAAAAAAATTTTTTTCGTTATTATAACGTTAGAAACTTCAGCCACATATACAAAATGATGTTATTGCTCAAAAAAGATAATTTGTTCTGTAATCTGAATCAACGAAGATTCGGAATGTTTTGTTTTATTCTATCTTATATACTTTTACATGTTATGTCAGTGATTAAGCTTTTCATTTTTATATAATACTGCTTTTAATAATGTTTTCGTTTCGGCCATACGGGATCAAGTAGAGGCGCTATTTGTAATAATAATAATATATAATAAATACACTAACTGCATATTTATAAATTTCATTTTTACATTTTTAAAATTACATAACAATGATAAAATGAAATTAGTTATTACAGCAAAAGTTTTTCCACATAAGAAAACCCTAAGATATTTCATTAAGATAACAGTTAAAAACTAAAATAGTAAAGATATTGATTCTACCAAAAGATGTGCTATGTGCCTCTTTGTCTGAATAATGTACTAAATATATCACAACGTATCTCAATAACAAAATATCACATTTTTACGTTGTCGGGCAGCTGGAAATGCTTAATATTAGACGTTTTTGGTTTGCTTATACAATTTCAGTGAAATCTTGAGCTTTTCCTCCTAATTCGAACAATCAAGCCAATGTTCATATGCGACAGACGAAAAATATGAAAATGAAAGTTACGATAGAAATTGCATTTCTGAACGAGAAACTAGGGCAAAAATCCATTCAACAAAATGTGCAATACATTTTTCAGTTTTCCCAGTTTATGCCCCAAATGGACACAAACTCATCAACCCACGTGAAAAAAATAAGTCTGGCAATAATCTTGCAATAATATGGCAATAATCAGTATGGCGACAGTCTGGATCTGATCAGTTTTCAGTCTTGTGCCTGACTAAATCAGTAATGTAATAATCTCCTTTTTTGCCATACTTTACTTTTTGCCAGACTAAAAATTTATAAAAAATTAGTCAATACATTTTTTAAATAATAAATATTTTGCCATACTGTTTTGCCAGACTAATTCACTTTATAAATTTTATCTGAAAACACTCCAGATTACCATACTACAACAGGCGGGATTCAAACCCGCGTCTCATATGATAGACGACCACTCTAACCACTAAGCCACCACGACTTGTTACACTTAATCCCTCAAGAGACTTCTTAGGCGTACCGTAGTATGCATATAGTGGCATTCAATAAGATCAGTAAGGCATTGAGTGTAACATGTAGTGGTGGCTTAGTGGTTAGAGTGGTCGTCTATCATTTGAGACGCGGGTTCGAATCCCACCTGTTGTAGTATGTCAATGTGTCATATATGTCTATCTGGAAATTAGTCTGGCAAAGCAATATGGCAAATAAATAACTTTTTGTGTCTGACAAAAAAAATAGTCTGGCAAAAAGTTAAATCTGTCAATGCAAATAATCTGGCAAATAGAATTTCTGATTAACTGGTCTATTGCAATACTAATTTCATCTGGGATACAGGCTGAAAACGGATCAGATCCAGACTTTAGCCAGACGTTAGAGCCATACAATTTACCAATTCGTTACCAGACTATGTAAAGATTGTCTGCCAGATTATTGCCGGATTAGGACCAGACTAAATATTTCCACGCGGGAAGATATGATATTCTATGTAAAACATTCAACACAGCCGAAAAATGAAAAAACGAAACTTGACATAAAATAAAAATAATGTATTTTTTAGTTTATGGGGTGGGGGAGGAGGCTGCATATCGTAAATAACTGTCACTTTATAGCCTAATAGCATAATTTTTGAGTATTTTTTCCTTATTTCTTATAATACACACTGCTAAGCGTTTTCGTTAGGAATGCATTTTTAGATTTCGACATTTTTCGCCCCAAGTGGGCACCAACTCTTCGAAATTCGATCTTTTAGGTAAAACATTCGACACAGCCCAAAAGTGAAAAATTCAAACTTGACATACAATCAACATAATGGGTTTGTTGGGCTCTGGGCCGGTTGGATATGGTATATATCCATCATTTTATGACATTTGTTACCATAATTTTTGAGTATTTTTACTCTATTTCTTGTATTCTGTACGGCTAAGCATACGCTTATATGGGAGTAATGAAAATTACGAAAATGAAAGTTATGACGGATAATGCAATTTCTAATCATTTATGGACTAGAAAAATGGTCAAAAATCCAAGCGTTTTGGTTTGGAATGCATATTTCAATTTCGACATTCTTCGCCCCAAGTGGGCACCAACTCGTCGAAATAGGCGACGATGTCAGCGTACGTAATTCGTCACACTACTAATTCCACTGTGGTTATACTAAAACCATATTTTTTGTAATATCAGAGAATTCCTTATCTTATTGTTATGATTGAGAGTTTAAAAATGTATTCACATATATATACAGAAATTTATTACTTATAAAAGATATATTATATAAGAAAGTTTTAGATTATATACATATACATTAAGATAATGTGTGTAAGTTCAAAACTATAACAGTCAACAAATTTGTACTTAATACAAATCACAATTTTTTTTTTCATAACCATGTCATACTTTTTTTACCAATGATCCTATTATACAAAAATCTAACATTATAGATCGAAAATTTTAACTCTGAAAGGGAGAAGCAGGATATATGGCAGTTATTTTGTTTTATTACAATTATCAGGATTGTATACTGATTTTTTTCATGATTTTGAAATAAGTTATTTAATTTTCAAATTTAAGAATACACATAAGAAATAATTCCATATTTTTCAAAAATATTTCTGGATTAATAAGTCAACTTGTTTCATTTACACCCCGCAAAAAGAAACAAGTTTTGTAAACACGAATTATCTTTAAAGTTCTTATTATTTACAATAATGATTCAAATAATGCTTACATAATTTGCGGCATGTAATATACGAACCAGCCCCATGTAACTGTAAATGTATCTAATGGTAAGGTATGATCCGCTACTTGTCCGAAACTGCGGAGCGGCGCTGCAATCTAAGAGACCTGTTTAGGTTGTCGCTGTGAACCTTATAATCGATATCTTCGTTAGTTCCGAAACAGTTCATATCGTATGTAGAAATAATATTTCATAATAATCATATAAATCAATATAAATGCTTTTATATAAATTTTTAAAGCATATGAATGTATTTATTTTATTACAATAACAAAATTTTGATATAATAATCTTTTTAAAATACAAACATTTTCACAAATTAAAAAAGCAAATATTCTTCTAATATGACAATAGGGAAATTAAATTAATTAATATATAAATTATAAATTATGAATTTATAAAAGTAACAATTTTAATGTTATATAAATACTTAATTTTAATTGAGTTCATCACGGTGAATTAAATAGAAATTATAAAATTACATTTCGAAGTTAATGTTTTGTACCTTATAAAACATATTGAGTAGAGTACATCGGTCTTGTGATCAGTAACGCCCTCTGGTGAATTTCGTCCATTTAGAGTCACGTTAAACGAGAGAGTTGCATAGGGCTGATACGAACCAAGATTTTCTAATTATCCTAATACGATTTCAGAAATATTTCTATTTTATTTTAAATTAAATTTTCACTTCATTGTAAATAAATAGAACTTTATTTATAAAAGACAATCTCTTTACTGAAAAGATACTTTTAATATAATTTTAATATATTATTAATTTTTATGTACTTTTTAAATAAAATTGACAAAAAAAAATAATTTTAATTGTGTATGCGAATGATGAATAGAGAGAGAGAGAAACAATATATCGTCATAGAGGCATAAACAATTTTATTCGTATATTCGTAATATATGTTTACCCGTGCAAAAGGAGGGGACGGGTTTTGCATATTTACCTTTCATAAGTTTCTGGTCACAAATAAATTATTTTAAAATTAAGTGAAAAGAAATTTTTAATGAATGCGGATTTAATGATCACCGTAATGTTAAAATTACCTCAATTTTACATTGAATTTCATTATTTAAATGTGTTATATTTTTATAATACTTTTTTAAACGTTGTTCAAGCACACATTTACAACAATCACCGTAATCGGTGAGTAGCTAAATAAGTTAAAATAAAGAAAATATAATATAGATGTTGCTTATGTAATTAACCCGGGTATAGGCGCGTAGTCTTCAAATCTCTTTGCTTATCAACAAAATCATCAGTCGGTTTTCTTTGCATGTCGATATATATGGATGAAAATCATGATTTTGAGTACTAGCAGAAACGTTTTCGAAATTTCTTTCCCGCTAAAAGTTTCTCCTAGATTTTTTATACATATAATTATAAATTATAAAATTATTATATATAAATCTAAGCATTGTCTCATGATGTAAAGGTTGATAGGCATCGAGTTGTATGCGAAAAATTACACTTTGAGGAACTGTTCGGGGAGGAAGTCTGGGTGCATGAGCGGGGCGGTATTATTTTTACGGACTTAGTTCCTGTTGTTTATCTTTCTTTTATTATATTAATTGTAATCTATACAATATAAGACACGAGACGAGATAATCACACCCAATTAGAAATCACAAAAATACCTGAACAATTAAAAATATCAAAAATGAAAACATTTATTAAAACAAATTCAACTAAATTCGTAAAAATAATATCGCGCCCCACCGTCACTTTATTTAACCCCGCCCTAAATAAATACATTCAATTCCATTTAGAACTATATCGTCCAATGCAAGTAAGGAGATTTAAATTCCTTTCTTGTCCAAAATAACAATAAAATTTATAGCTAGATTATACGAACTACAATTTATGCCTTATTCCGCATATATATATATATAATATAAGGTTATATTTTCTTATGGGGATTACCCATTAAACGCACTTTTACAATGAATTTGCAACGTACTCGTTTTACAACATGAATTTGCCATAACTATACGCGAACGTATATGTTTTTATTAGCTTATAGGGGTTGTCCTAAAAGTTTCCCCGTGAAATTGACTCTTGCAATCGATAGTCCGATAACGACTCTATAATTTAAGACTAATTTTTTTAATTTTCGAGTATCCGAATTTACTTGTTTTCGAGCTTGAACTTTGCCATACCGCTACGGGGACGTGTATGTCTTTATGCGCTTATAGGGGTTGTCCTCAAAGTTTCCCCATGAAATTGACTTTAGCAATCGATAGTCTGATAACTACTCTATAATTTAAGACTAATTTTTTTAATTTTTGAGTGTCCGAACGTACTTGTTTTCAAGCTTGAACTTTGCCATACCGCTACGGGGACGTGTATGTCTTTATTTGTTTATGGGGAAATTTTGCAGAATTTTTTATAAAAAAATTCATATTGAGCTTTTTAAAAGTTATTTATATGACCACAAACTGTTTTTTACAATTTTTAGAAAAAAAAATTTTTTTTTATACCAAGCGTGCCGAGAACGTGCTGTTCGTCAGCCACATCATTAATTAGGTTATGTGGCGGCAGAAAATGCTTAGTAACAGTCTTGTTTTGGAACATGATTTGGGGAGTAACATGCACACTGCGGAGGGCAATGTTAAACAACATAATCAACGACCGTTACTTAGATGGATGACCGTTCTTGAAAAATATGTATTTAATTAAATAATAACATATTTTTACACGTAAATATGCTGATGCATTGGTTATATATTAAGTTGTGTTGTACACGGTGAAACATAATGAGTAGGCACAACAAGTTTCCGGGTCAGAGTTACTATTCTTCCGGTATAATATAGTGATATCAAGTTTAGTTTGATACAAATACTCTCCTGTTCCACTAATAAGTATCTTGTCATATTTACATTTATATTCAATGAGGATATCCTCCTTAGAGTACAATCAATTAATATTTAATTGTATATGTTACATTATGCGACTTTACATGGAATGAGGTTATACGTATCAAATGTACAAATTTACAGATTTTAAATAATGTAAATATATAAATTCTTATAATATAAAAATATAACATATATCCATTTTTTAAATGAAATGTTAAATAAAATTTTCTGTACGATGCAATATTGTTTATTTTGACAAATAACTATTATTTTTTTTTGACAAAAATTATTTTGACAAAAAATTATTACTGTAATATTATAGTAAATGAAACTGGAAACATATAGTTTGAACAACTTTACTATTTGTTTCAATCAAACCAATCCAATGATGAAAATAAACATGACTTAATTACCGCCATTAAAATTGAATTTTAAAAATCTTACTTTTCTCCGTGTAGTAAATCACATATCATTAAAACAACAAATTTCGTATTTGTTGTTATCTTAATCGCAATTGGATAATTATATAAATAATGAGAATGGCAAATGATAATACACTTTAAAATAGTTATAGAAATATTTTAGTTAAAAATTTATTTAATAACATTTTATAATATATACCATTAAATGTAAAGTTAGTTAAATAGTTAACAGGTTCAGTACTGTCCATTACGGAGCCTGTTCAATACAGAGGGTTACATTTCCTATGAC
>JABFQC010004000.1:0-13244 GCA_022817085.1 Psilanteris sp. ZL-2020 | reverse complement strand
ACCATATAATAGCCAGTGTTTGCGCCAATATTGGCCCAAAGTTGCAGCCCATTAATGTTAGCCATTATCGTACCGGGCTCGGCCCGATTATAAAGATTGGTTTATCTCTGTATTTTCTACTTGGGTAAGTGCGCAATCCCGGCGCCATCCGGATGGCTTTTATATTGCCGTCTTTATCCGACGCCTCGATTTTTAGAAATTCGATTACAATCGCTTGTTACTCGAAGGAATTCGTAAAACGGACTCGCGCGGCTTCTCAAAATATGACTATCGCTGTTACTATTATTGTCATCATTATTGCGATTGCAATTTTATACGGCAAACAAAGCGTCGCAATTTATGTAAATGTTTTTTATCGCCCGACAAACGCTGCAAAGTGGGAGCTTCATGGAGTTTAACTGTTTTGTTGATTTGGTTTCGCAGCGGCGAGCATCAATAAACTCCATTTTACACGTGTCTTGCGCTCGCAAAAATGTCAACCGGTACGAACGTTTTAGCGCCCCTCGTTTCCTTCGTGAACCAAAAGCGCTGCGTTATTACAAAAAAAACCAACAAACAAAAAAAATACGACAATTGTATTTTTGTATTTTTCAAATTAGTTGCGCGAACACAACTTACGCTCGTAATTCGCGCTTCCCGTGTTCATTTGAGCTGAATGCTTTTTTCTTTTTTTTTTAATTCAGTTAAACGCACGAAAATACGGCTTAAAAAATAGAAATTTGATGCGAACGCTTCAACGCGAGAGGAGCTTTCGAACCGCGCCGATGAAAAAGGCCGTCCGAACGGGTTAAATATTCTTAAATAAAGCGCAGCCACCGTGTGCCGCCGCGCCGGGGAATATTTAATGGAATACAAAGTACTATAAATAACTGAATGTTTGAATGATAAGATTGAATTATTTAAGCGCGACTAAATATTTAAACGTCGAATTTCGACGCGTCTCGGTACAACTTCACTTTTACGTTACCCTGTAATTCGTTTACTGTTCGACTGCATTTCCGCGCTGCCTTTAACTCAAACGCTGCGCGCGCCTTAAAAGTCCAACGCGCAAAGAAGCAGTTTTTGTTCAATCATTGCACATCAAACGCAATTATATTTAAACCCCGCCGCCAGAAACAGAATATCTTTATTCGCTCCGGATAATGCGGCTGCAGTTGCGACAATATAATTAGATGGAACTATGGCGTGCAATTTATGCCCGTGCAATTGTAGATCCAACGCCGGGACATTTGTAAATCTATAGTTCGTGTAGAGTGGGTGTGGCTATTAGTTCAACGTTAAACCGAGAGTTGGATGCTAATGATTGCCTAAAGTTATTTGTTTTATTCGGTGCTTGATGTAAGTAGTATATATATATATTTATATATATGTATATTCATGTAACTGATACTCGGGGTTCGAAGGGACCTTTGACCTACTGACACCGCGTGCACCGATATTTTTACGAAAATATTTGCACGAGCTCCAAGGCCGTATCCGCTTCAATATTACGCGGTCAAATTTGTGTATGGTTTTTGACATCTTTTGTCACGACCATACATATACATACACATATACGTCGTATCATATATATGCATCAAAAAGATGAACAATTTCAAACGTGACGAATCTCGTAGGTTAGAACCCCGCACACGTCGGATCGATCGCGTTCGCAAAAACATTTTCATTTCGGCACTTGGAGATCGCCGGCAATCTATATATACATATTATATATATATATTTGTGTGTGTGTGTGTCTCATATAACGTTTTGTTGCCGTATTTCGCGGGATCTGATATGGCGAAAAAGCAAATGAAATCCTGTATAAATCATTGATACCAAGCGATTCGCCCCGAGCTTTTAATTAGAAGCCGCGGCGAAATGCACCGGTCAATTTGCCGAATTGAGATGCACTCGCCGCGCGACGACTAATCACACTTTTCGCGCGGAATTCTGCGGCCGAAAGACCGACACGATGATATACTCGGCCACCCCTTCCCCCCGCGAGACTCAACCCGGCCGAGCGAACGCGCTTAAAAGCACAAAAATCGTACATCTCGGTCAAACAGCACTTAGCGTAATGAATATTGTCAAGCGCTAAAACGGATGCCTCGCTATTTTTGATGACGCGCGCGTGTGTACCCGTTGTTGTTATTTCGTTGCGCGTACGCGATAAACAATCGGCGACGACGCGCGGCCCGAAATTAGAACTGTCGCGCGCTGTTGTGTGCAAAAAAGCGCACGGCCGTCGCAGCGAAACCCGCGTTCTCGGGGCTCAAACAAAACGCCTATTGACGGCCGAGCATTCCGGGCCGGCGAATAAAGCGCGCGGTTAACTCGGTTGCGTTTCGCAGCGGTGTTCCAATTGCGTCGGCTGTTTCTTCCCCCGCGGACCCGCGATGCGATTCCGCGATATATATAACGGGGCGCGCGTCTCGTTTCTCGTAATTAGCATTTTCGCCGTGGCATAAATATTATATTTTTAATTTCTGTAATGGAACGTACAATTAATAAGGACGCGGATTATGCTTTCGCGCGGATCGAAAAAGAAAAAGAAGAAGAAAAACGAAAGCAAAAGGAAACGGGAAGGACGTTCGCTACGGCGCGTTATTATTATTCTTACGTAACAGCAGATTCCGTTTGCGTTTAATACGCCGTAACAATAATTGGTACAATTGAGTCTCGGCAAAATGACGAAAGGAATCAATGGATGCCTTTCATTAAGTCATGATTCGCGTTGCTCGCGAAACGCTAATTCGTCCGTTTCAGCGTTTCGTGCGCGACACTCGCGTTCTCGCCGTATTTTTATGCTTATAATTAAACGACCGTAAATATGCAAAGGCTTTCGCAGGACGGTACGCTTCGCTCTAAGATAACAACTAAGAAGATTAATTAACTGTTTTGTTTATGTTTGATTATAAGTTCATTTCATTTGGCAATTTTGTCGAGCGCCGCGGAACAAGGCGACGCGCGCGTCCGAGCGCGTTATGAAAGAAAGGAAAAGAAGAAGGAGAAAGAAAACCGCCACTGCGTCTCCTTTCCGCGCGCGCAACGGACTCGCCCCCGGTCTCGAGCGCGTTAATATTTAATTCGAGCTTAAACCGGGAATATTAACAAGCTAAATCACGAATTCGAAATTTCATTTTAAATTTCAACCCAATTGAATTTCAGACGCATTAATCTTGGAGCGCGTAAAATGCAAGATCCGGGGAAAGCTACCGTTCATTTATACCGCTCGCGTATAAACCTCAAAAGTCGCTTAAACATTCGCAAAGAAAGAAGGCAAACCGCGCGTTCCGCATTCAAACGTGCCACGATGATTATGTTTAATCGCGCGGAGTTGATCAATGAAAATGATTATTTAATTGCAGAAAAGAGCGGAGGATGTTTGCGTTGCGATCCGCTTTTGTGGAGGAAACAAAAAAAAGAAGGAAAGAAAAAAGAAAGTAAATAGGGAAAGAGACAGAGAGAAATAAAAGAACGTAAGAAAAAGTGAAGGAAAGAGAGAAAGGAGAAGAAAAGAACCCCTCGACCATAAAACTATTTACGTTGGAATACAAATCGCTGTAAGCGCAATATAATCGCTTTTACAATGAAACGACTTAATCCTATTCTCATCGTAAAACGAATATCTCCGCGAGCAAATATTACGCGGTAATGTTGTTATTACGCGAAAGGCACGTCGTTGGGTCCGAAAGTGGCGCGCGAGATTGTTCGGGGGGGTGGCGACTGATCGGCGCCCTGGACGTGCCGATTAATTAACTATATATATATATAAAACGAAGACGGCCGCGCGCGGTTATAAATGGCGAAGAAAAGCCGCAGGGCGCGACCCGGCAGGATTAGCTTATCGGTAACACTATACGTAAGTAAGAAGGCATTAATACCGGGATGAAATATCGACGATTAGATAGACGCGCATAGTCGGTTGTGACTCTTGGCTGCGCCGTCCCCGGACGCCGGCTTTTAGTTGCAAAGTTATTCGAAGGTGTCTGACCGCGAGAACTGCACGCACCTGAGACCCATCGATATGGGCGAGCGCGCCGCGCTCCAGAAATTCTCCAGTTTTGTGATTATTGCTCTTGGGATTATACCGACAGTTCGCCATAAATTTCGCAGCGCGATGTTAATACACATGCGCCTCATAACCGAGCGTGTATTCGGAAATGCTGTTTGAGAGCGCGCCCATAAATTGCGAGTAATGGCAATATAGATAGGAATGCCAGCGCTGATCATCATTTGGATATCTTTCTTCAAGACATTCCCGTAAGATACGGCTTTAATTAAACGCCGCGATTTTAATCTCGCGCCAATCCCGTCGACGCGCATTTTTGCGCCGCCATTTTGTATCGGATTATTATATGTATTTTTTTGGCGCGAGAAATCCGAAAACTCTGGTGCTCGTCGACTCCGAGGCATTCGGGACGAAACCGTTGGTTTCGGTGTTTGGTATGTATGAGTGGGAAATGAGAAATATGTGTATATCTGTGTGCGCGCGTTTAAATATAGTTTATATGAGACGCGGACGAAGAAAGCCCGGGCATCGTAAGAATTTAATAAGGAATCGTCGGAAATGAATTTAGATATTCATGAAACGCGGCGTTAATGTCAACGGTGGGGTTGGGTTGTTCTCAGCATTGTCCCGACGCTGCGTTCTTTGTTTCTTTCGGCTTTTCGAATGACATCGCGATCAAAGTAGCACGCGAATTTCGAACAAAATGTATATTCGTAACGATGATTACGGTCGTATAGTCAAGTAGTGAATCGGTTGTATAGGCATGCGCGCTGTTATTGTAATCGGTGTTGTCATGGTTTTATACAAAATATGGGTTCTTTATCGGGATGTGTAGAAAGCATGATTGTATTACATAGGTGCGGCTTCCTAATAAAGAGATAAAAAAAACGTTTTGAGGAAATTGCGATATTCTATAGTAAAAGTGGGATGTTCATGTAAATGTGACAGAAATTATAATCTTTTATAATGAGACATGATATTTTTATCATTTTTCAAGAGTGTTCTACTTTCATTATTTTTGTTGCAATTTTTCAAATACTAATTTTGACCGTGTATTATTAATGCCATTTAGAATAATATTATATGAGAGTAGAGCGATTTTTTATTTTTAAAACGACTCTTGGTTTCCGCCGAACATTTAAAATTTTTGGTGTTTTTTCTCGGAAACACGCGTGTCTTTTCTTTAACACGGTTTTCATAAGTTAAATCTGGCCAAATTACACGAAACTTTGGAAACTTGTCGGTATATATATCATATCCTCTCCTCGAATGTTCTTTGCGATGTACTTTGAAAAAGGAAAAAATGTTCCGTGTCAAAAAGTATCCTATTTTTCAACGTATTCGAAATAACGAGTTTTTGTTCGTGTCTCTTTTGGATAAATTTAATTAATTATTTAATAGTTATTATTGTTATACTTTCATATCGCACTGAAAACCGTCAGTCAATTTATGCATTCCCATTGGATTCGCAAACACAACGCATTTTTCCAATATTAGTAATTAATCGAATTGTTTTAAGAATAATGAAACAAATAAATGTAAAATGTAATTTACCAGTTACTTTGTGATTCAAACAAATTTAATGCGATTACATTGAAAGATTATTAATTATAATAATTGTAAATTCATTAACAACTTAATTATTTCTTATTCGGAAAAAAGTAACAAATTTGACCAAATTGGTAAGTATATAAAAAAATCAAAAAAATATTGAAATCTTGACAAAAATTATTAACAAATTTGCATAAACCGTGATATATTACTTTTTATTTACACAACAATGTATGAATTAATAAATGATCACAACCATTGGTAAAATTGGTAAATTTTGGCAACATAACCTTCTAACACTCCGCACCAAATATATATTACCACAAACGTAACAAACACGAATCCATTAAATCGAAAGAGTAAAACTCGATTACACAAAGCGCGCTTGGTTGTCTTTGAAAAAAAGCTTTCGCGTTTACGACGACGCAAAAGTTGCGCGATGATATTGTAAATTTTTTCAACGGCGCCGATCTTGCCGAAGTTTGGTTTCCTTAAATTGCCGCAGCACCGCAAACGGTTATGTATTTGCGCGATAAATCAGTCCGTAACTAGCGGCAAATATCGACGCGCGGGCTTTCATTACGCTAATTTGTCGTAGGTCGGCTTTAAACGGACGTTATTGTCTCGCGCGCGCAACAGAAACGCGCCAGATGATTGTAAAAGTCGCGAAACTCGTATATCGATTACGGCGTCGCAACAGCGCAAAGTCGATAAAATTTTAAGGCCCGCAACATGACACGCGGCCGTACGACTATATTACACTCGTACTACTTACCGCCGCGCGCCAACGCCAGTCTTATACTCCTGAATCACGGCTCGTAAAACGGCGCTGTAATGATCGCGGCAACAAATGTTGTCTGCGCGCCGGCAAATACACTCGAATTCATTAAAGCATTTTCATAATAACGCAATACCGCCGCGCGTCATTTCGGGCGCGCAATTTTAATTACATATTTCGCCGACGCAGCGCGCCGATAAATTTGACGCGACGAAGTATACGCCGCCCGAATATAATATTAACGGCGCGGCAAAAAACGCGCTTCACCTTGCGGAGGATCGAGACGAGATCGTGACGATGGGCATGACGATACGCCGACGGTGGCTCAAATTTCGACGTGTAAAAAACGTAACCGCGTGCGATTGCGAGTGTGTGAGTTTGGGTTCTGTTTTTGCGACGACGCGGCAGGGGTAGAGGACGTCGTTTTGAGTTTGACGAGAACGGTCGGGTCATTTGACGCGGTTTCGACTGCGTTACGTGACATTGTCGAGGCGAAACACGTGCGGCCGTCATATCGACGGACTCGCGAAGAAGCACGCGCACGTCTCGTCGCGCGATTTCGCTCGAAACCGACGGCGTCCTTATATCGGGCCTTAATTTTCAATTTTGCCGGAAAGATCGAAACGCGTTTCGACCGCGGATACGGGAGTCTTTTTTCCGTGCCATTTAACCGCCGACGATCGCGATCGTCAAAGCCCGTCGGGTTCGCATAATTAACGACGCCGCGTCACGTAAAGCCGACTGTTTCCTGAAATTGATCGGCGAGTCGCAGAAGTCCGCCTTTAGACGGATTTAGGTACGAACAAGAATTAAATTATAATTGTTTTTTTGGCGTTTTGTTTTTGTTTTTTGTCCATTAGTCATGCAGCGAACATCGAATCGCTAAATTATGACGTTCCGAAAGTTTCGACGCTAATGAATATTGCAATTGCGTATCGTATTTATAAATCGCGCCGCGCGTAAAATGTCAATTTTGTGCTCGCATATTTAATATATATATACATATATATTAATATACATTCGGTTCGTGAAACAAACCTTTTTATAACGATAAACAATTTGCTAAATCGACGAGCGTAATTCGGCCGTTTTGCGCGCGAAACATTCCCTTCGTGTTTTATAAAAGGAAAATGTAGCATTTATTAAATAAGGATGATATTATTTTGCTGAATCAGCGCAATTTTCTGCCGCATTTGTCCGGGCGAAAAAATTGTACGGCAAAATGTGCTCGACTATATGGCGTACATTTTTAAACGACGGCGGAGGAAGAAAAAAGCCACCTCGCGAAACTTTGCTCGTTCATTAGTAATACTGATAGCAACTTTCGCCCTGATTAAACAACGCGGCGCCGCGGTTTAGCATAATTCCATTCGAAAAAGCCAAGATTTCGGATTTCGGCTCGAAAAGCGAGCGCAATTTTTCCAAATGGCAAATGTATATACCGTTAAAATCTGACGCATTTCGGAATTCGATGGAGAAAGCCAGTTCGAAATCGCGTATAATCAAATAGCCTTTTACGGTCGGAAATAATTTCGCGAGAATTTTTTTCTCCCTTTCTAATACCGTTTCTAATTCGGGAATCAAATTTGCTCGCTCGTACGACGGCGGCGAATAAAAAATCTTTGTCTCGACTGCGAGCGAAACATTGTTACAAAGGATTGCGCTGTCTGAGTCGGCTAAGCATAAACATATATATATATTATATTTCGTGCGTACAATCCACGCGTGCCGGAAACAGGTGACGGAACGGAAAAAACAGGCAAGCAAAGACGCATATCGCAGTCGCTTCGTATTGCCACGATAACGCACTCTTTTCACGTCATTAATATTGTCCGCGTATTGTAGCAAACCAGATATAACGTCGGTGTATTATGTACAAAAAAAACGTAAAATAACTTGGTTTCGTATATCTGTTTGATAATGCCTTCGAGGCTTCGAGCGCATGAAACAAGTCGAGACACGCGAAGAAGTGCGGCGGGTTCGCGTAATCAAATTAAATTTAATTAAATTAATTATTTGCGTTATAGTTTCATTCGATACGAAATACAATTAATTAAATATTAACGCAACGGAATAATTAGCTTGCGGCGGGTCTCTCATCATCGGCGCCATTTTTTATTCGCTTTTGTTGTTTACGCATTGGGGCCGAAAGTTGCGTTGCGCTCTCGCTGAAAGAATTGCGAATAATCATCGGGTTTTGCGACGGATGACTCGCGCTTTATTTCTATATGTATATATATATATATATATTGCACGAAGACGCCGAGTAAATGAATTCTAATTAAAGAATTTACGATAAATTGATTCAAATTCTTCGAACGAAGACTCTCGCATGCGCGAAATTTATTTAACAACATTTTATTCTTGATACAACTGTAGTCGTTCGTTTCGTTCGAATTAGCTATAAAAGTTTCTGGACTCATTTATTTCTGCTTTAATGGCGATGCTTTACAAGTTACGTTTTCTTATTGGGATTACGAACAATTACCATCCCGTCGACTGTAAAGTTGCCCGAGCAACAAAAATTCCGCATGAAATTTCTAGTACCGCGCGTATCGTTCGCGTTATACTTTCTTTGTTCGTTTGATTCGGACGACCGTATATAGTTGTCGCGACACAAACGCTGTATATATATATATATATTTGCACGGCGACTTTCGTTAATCGCGGCATTTCGTTCAATCCAAATTCGTTTACAATTCGGTTAGGACGATCCCAAAAATAACCTTCGAATTGATCGAACGAACGACGGCGCATCGCAAGGGGAAAGAAAGCTTTTCACTCACCGTCTAATCATTTGCATGCATTTCGCCGAGCGAAAGCATAATAGCCTCGCGCTGAAAGATCGACTACTGTTTACAAGCACGAGTAAACTTGTGTGTCAAGCTAATTGTTCGACTGACCCAATTTCGTTCCCTTTTTTCCCCTCCCGACCTCCTTCCCGGTTTGACTGTAGCGTTTCAATTTTCGTTCACCTCATTATATCGTCCGACTCCCGCGCGAAGCGTTACTCCGAACGATGCATCAAATTTTCGCTGCACCCAACTCACAATGCTTTCTTTATTCCGCAAATTGTATTGTGCCGCGGAAGTGGCTTACGTAAGAGCATCTCGATAGAAAGTTGGACGAAAAGTTGATTGCGTCAAAGTTATCCGTGTGTTGGCAGGGCGCGCGTGTGAACGTCACCATGCTTGCCATTAGTCGCGCGTTCCGCCATTGTTCGTGTATATGTTTCCGAGTTGGAAAGCCGGCCGAATTTATCTGTCAGCTATTTATTGGGCCATTTATTTGCATAATACCGGCGCGTTTGTCGTCGGGCTTGCCATTTTTTTGTTCTTTTTTATACATATATATATTTTACACCCGCGCGATTTGTCTCTTCATAAAGTCGAGCCGCGCTTTTTTGACCTTTTTTTATCCTATTTTTCGTCCCCTCCTTATATTCGTTTCAGTTTATTCCCTCGACGAAGCACACTTTTTCCATAATCATCGACGTCGAATTCGTCGCCGGATCGCGCGCGGAATATAAATAATAATGATCATAATAATAGCAACAACCATGCCGGGGAAGTTAATAAGTTGGACGCTTCGTTTGGTATTAATTTTTGACGACGCGCGTTTTTATTCGCGTTGTTTTCGAGCGACGAAAAATCAACGTTCATTGTGAAATAATGGCACGGGGCAGATGGCATTATTATTGCACGAATCACGTGCATGCGACGCGCATAAATTCATAACGAAACATATCTCACGGCGGCCCGCGAAATGACCAATGCCGGTGCGCCCGAAACGAATGACGCCAGCGCCGTCACTGTCAAAACACGCGCATTCATCAACTCGCGCACAGACGTAAAAGCTTTGTTTATAGGCGCCCGCTTCGTTATATAGGTTATTCGATCCACAAGATTATTGATAGAGAATAAATTGCGTACCTTTTTCGAGCAAGCGCTGCGTTTCCGCTTTATTCGCAAACCATTACTTTCTTTCCTTTTTCTTTCCTCTTCTTTACGATATCTGTCGTCTTTGTTTTTCCATTGTTTGTGTCCATTTTGTCTTCTTCCTTTCGCCTTCTCCCGGTTTAATCATTTCGAAATTTCGCGTCACATTTCGCCGAATCACGCATCTCATCGAAAAGTAAATAGATCGATTTAACCCTTTGGCTGATCGCGCGTTCTGCGCGCGGATTACCGAAAGCGACTTATTTTTTTAATAAGATCGAGCGGATGAAGCGCGATAAATACATTTTTGACGGGCGGCTTTATCGAAACGAATGGTTGAAGATAGTCGCAACGATAGACGTTGGAAAAAATTGTGTGACAAACCGTGAACGAGTTCGCAACAAATTGTGTCACGTTTATCACAAATTGACATCTATCATGCATCGGCGCGCCTTGGTCGCGTGATTTCGTACAAATTCAGTCGAGATTAACACGCTCGAGCATCAAATTCGCGCGCCAAATCTGCCGAATTTGTTTACTTGTTTGTGCGTTACGTCGGACGATTTATGAAAATTGATGAATTCGAAAGTCTGTCGAAATCACTTTGACGGCGCTTGGCTGGGCTGTCAAGCAGGATGCATTTTCTTTGCGTTGTATATCACGCGGGTTTCATTTACGTGACTTTATTGTGATCGCGCGATTTAACGGTAATTTTTGTTCGATTAATCATAATTTGAATGAACAAAAGTACATAACGTTGCACCACGGCGGCGGCTCGTTTTCGGTTTATTACGACCAATTACGCTTTGCAGTTTATATATATATATATATTTACATCGGCGCGTTAGTTTTAACTAAATGCACGCGTCCATTTTCTGCGGAACTTTTTAATGTTTGCACGTGTTAAGATCGAGAGCAATGCATCGCTGGATGAACATTTATATGTGACACATTTCGGCAAGTTTTAATGCGGTACTCGTGAGATTTAGAAAAGTTTCGTTTATATTAAATACTCTTAGAGGATACTCGCATCCGCACTGCTAGAAATATGTAATATACGTGTCTTATTTAAGACATAAAGTGACTTGATGAAGACGCCTAAGAGTCTTAATCAAATAATGTATATCTAGTATTAAGACACCTGGTGACATGTAAGTCAGTTTGCTAGTTTTTTCTAGCAATGTTAATGTTTTCAATGAGAATATAATATATATTAAGTAATTTTGGTGTATTTTAATATTAATTAATGTGGTAATATTAATTTTCAGTTTAATTTATAATTATATTTACAAAGTAAATTTAAGTGTTTTCTTAAAAATTTGTAATATATGAATTTACTATATCTATATAGGTCATTTAGAAATATTTAGAATATGGAATATTATACACTTTTATAAATAATCCATTTGACGCGAAATTTTAATGTTCCGGAACAAAAAGGATTAGAAAAGGACACTAAACATGTATATAAACACGCGAAATAAATAATGTTGCATGGAGTAAGTCTGTTCTCTTTGTTTCGTTCACGACTTTATATTTTACGTGTCCTTATTTAATCTGTTTTGACAATTTTAAAAGCATCTTTTTATAAATGGTTCATGATTCCTTCACGTTTGACCACATCGTTTGGACTGTGTCCACTACGAAATTGCAAGTGGATCTCAAAGATCTAATGATGGCCAGAATTGCACGCTAGAAATTTGCATACCAAACTATTGAGTTCCTGTTGGGGTCTCACTAGAGGTTTACTACTATCTCATAAAATGCTAGTGAAAATCTCATTACAGTTTTAAAATGAGTTTCTTATATATGCCGTAGTCAGTATATCTGATCACGTTTCAATAAAACATACTTATGAACAAAAAAGGAATTCTTGTAATAGTTTTTTGAAATTTCTACCGCAGGAACGTAATTTTTATATTAAATGGTTTACATTACAAGTCCCTACCGCTGCGTGCACAATTTACGATTATCGACGTAATACGCAAATGTTTCGTAATTTTATTTTGATATCAAAAATCGAAAAAAATATCCCAATCAAATTTATACCGGACTTATATTTTTCATAAGCTTTGCAACATTGATGCTTTAAATGTGTGTGCGAGTACTGTGTAATGTCTGTGTATATATATTATACATATTTATTTATTCAGAATTTATTTCAATGCACCGTGTTGTGTTCATTATATGCATGCAAAAATAACGAAATTATTCAAACTGTAAAGCTATTTTACATTTTTACCTTTTTGTTTATATTAAATACAAAATTATAATTGATAATTTTATATCCAGACAATATACCTACAGATATATTTTGTTTCAATATTAATTATTAAAGTGTATTTTTTTAAAACATTTCATTCGTCATTTTGTAATATGTATACTGTCCATTATTTATATATTATTTCGTACTGGTTATAATCAAACCATAATCCTGGACGCAATAAATAATTCCCTTTCAATTTGTCAGAGCTATATTTATAAAAATTAACGCCATAGTACAAATCCCGTTATATTTTTTTCGCAATCACAAATTTTAAATTCTGTAGAACATTGCCTCGCGGAAAACTTCAATCAAAAAAAAAGTGCGAAGCATTTGCTTAAATAACCGTTAATAAATGAATCGTAACGATTTAAAAAGCAAGCGAAAACTGATTTTTCACATAATTATACGAATAATACTATGTTAACACTGTAAAAACTGGCGTTATAAAAATGTCTTCAGTCAAGACATTTTTATAGAAAAGATATTACAAGTGTCTTAGTATTAGATACTATTTATGTCTTTTGCATGAAAATGTCTCGGTTCAAGACACTTGTTTTATTAGTGAATTTCGTGTAATTCTTTTAACAAGGCTATTTAAAACCTTACACTGTGAAAACTTAAACATGCAATATTACTGTTTGCAATACTAATTTAGTTCTATATGATACAAATCGTCCAAATTTCCTGTATTTATCAGTAATATATATTCTGATTCTT
>JABFQC010003999.1:0-13247 GCA_022817085.1 Psilanteris sp. ZL-2020 | reverse complement strand
ATATACTATTATTATGAATAAATACATTTTGTATAATATATCTTTTCAATAACTTTCAAGTGATGATAAACTACATATAATATAGAATATTAATTAGATCAAATAAGTTTACGTTATTATCACAGCAACGATTGATTGCAAATTAGGAAAAATTAATAAGATATAATATGAAATTAATTAACTGTGATACACAATTAAATATTTAATCAAATAAATATTAGATTTTATATATTTAAGTTTTTTGCTAATTTATATAAATTAAATATATTATGAACTCTATTTACGATTAAATGTTTTGTCGATAATTTTATAGTGAGGATTATTTATATATGAGATAAAATGCTTATTTTATAAAATAATTTTTGGACACGTTAATAGTTATGATAAAATGAATTTTATATATAATGCGTACATAGCGGTATGCAATTTGAATAAACTAATAGTGATGGTAATTTTTTTATTAAGATCAATTACGTTTGTGGATAAAGTACTTTATAGATAATTTCATAGGTTCGACATTTCGAATTTTAGATCGTTTACATACGACCTGTTTTATTAACGTATATCTGACAATTCTAAAATACGTTATGTTGATCGATCTAAAAGTACATTCTAAAGTACTGTATAAAATTTAAATTTAAAAAAAAACACAAGTATTAACAATACACGTCGAGAGTCGATCTCGAAACTTCCAATTCCGACTTGTAAGTTGAGACACGTAACCACTTGGCTAGCACGCTTACGTGGAAGCAACGACAATTTTATGACAGACAAACACAATTAATGCCAAAACATTTTAGTTCAATATATTTAATATAATATTCTATATTGTCGTATATATTGTATATATATATACATATTTTATATACACTATTATATGAAATTATATAACATTATATTAAATAAATTGAATTAACAATATTTTGGCATTAACTTTATTTGTCCATTATAAAATTCTCGCTGCTTCCACGTAAGCAACTTGTCTCAATTTGCAAGTTGGAATTGGAGAGTAAAATCTTGGCGCGGTATCGAAACTCCAGAAAAGTGTCGTGTCGCGACTCATCGAACCTTGGCTCGACGGGTCGCTTCCGCGACCCTCGAGTCTGAACGTCATATAATAATTTAATCTAAATACGCACATTATATTATAAAAATTACATTTGCATTAACTACTTTATAAAATTAAATTTCGATATAAATTTTAATATGAATATTTTATTTCGTAAAATAACAAAAAATATAAAGTAAAAATATAATATCAAAATTTACTTTAAGTTTTAAAGTTGGAATCACATGTAAAATTTATATATTGATAAAATATAGAAAAAAAATTAAATATTATAAATATTGTATCTTCTTATTATAAAAAATTTATAATTCACTGCAATTAAATTCACAACGCTATTATGTTAGTATTATAATAAATAAGAATAAAATCTTAAATTTAATACCTCTCTTTCTAAGTATTCTAAATTACTTTTCTTATCAAGAGCAATCTGTGGCATGTCTTTGAAAAAATATCGTATTTCCAGACAGCATAATTGTACAGCAACGTCTTGATCTAATGTTGCATGATTGGCACTGAGGTAATGATTTCGCACCTATAAAATAACCAAAATATTATCAATGAGTATAAACAATTATATTTATTTATTTGTAATTAAATTTATTTTATATAAAATTGTAAGTTAAAATCTGTTTTTAACAATTAATTTTATATTATTGTTAAATTGGTATATTTAAATCAACGTTTCTATGATAATATTGATAATTGATATAATTGATAAATATATAAATATAATATAAAATTATAAATATAATATAATTGATAAATTACCTGATCATAATAGTAGTAAAAGGTAACTTTGTCCTTTTCATATAAATCATTTAAGTTTTGTGGTAAATAACGCACTCTTAATTCATACCTCCATTCACTATGAGGATGTTTCTTTTCATATTTTTCTTGGACCTGTAAACATTATTACGTTCACATTAATTATGTATTATAAGTATATGTGTATAATTAAAAAGCTATGAAATAAAGACTGATATTTAATAACTTGGAATTTTTTTATTTTAATAAAATTCTATTAATTATATTATTTTAAATAATTTACCCAAGTATATTTCTTACTTCAAAAAAAAGTTTATGTGTATATTTCATGCATATCACAGTTTAGATCTAATAAAATTAACCAGTGTAAATATTATTTTTTTATGAACATTATGTTTACTACCTGATACATAGTTGTATCTTGATGAAGCCAGTAGCTCTCACCGGATCCGGGATGATGTAGTCGCATTGCATAAAGGTTCCTGTAATTTCTGGTACCAGCCGCTAATCTACTAGTAACTAAAGAAATAATTCCCTTGACATCAATGGCATCTCCAAATTTGACTAAATTTAAACCCCCTGTAAAAGATATAAACAAAATTATAATTTCAACGGTTTGTTGTATCATTTTTAGAATATTTGGTACATTAGTATGCGTTAATATAATTATTAATATGCTAAATGTAATTACTACGAAAAAAGTCTATTATGTTTACAAAACAACTTAATTCATTAATTAATTAAGATATTTCTTCCAATATATAGTATATGAATTTGTTATAAATAGCATATATACATTTTGTTACAAACATTTATCATTATTTTATAAAACTACTGTTCTTATCGTTATCTAACGTGTTTATTAAAATGTGTTGTAAAAAATAAAATACACGGAGATAAAAAAGTAATAAAAATTACTCATCAAAATAGCAAATATGTGACAGTGATATTCAATATTGAAATAATATATAAAATATCAGAAAATTGTTTATAAATATAAGAAAGTTTCACAAAAATACACGTAATTTTTACTAATTTTATATGTATTATTTAAAAAATGGAACACTACTGTAATACATTTGATATTTTATGAGTAATCTTGAATACTTTTTTTTCTCCGTGTAAGAAAACAATACACGGAGGAAATAGTTATGTTATATTTATCCTAATTGGGATTGAATCTATAGAAGTTTAATGTTGTATATCACACTGAAAAAAAGGTTTAATAACTGTTATGAAATATATTTTTGAATAGGCGCAACCACATATTTGATAATATTTATCGCTTTGTGTATAATATGTAAATGGAAATAATAATTGTTATTACATATAAATTATATTTATCATATTTATTAATAGTTTATTAAATGCAACATAAAAATAAAACTCCAAGCAATAAATATTATCAAATATGTGGTTGCGCCTATTCAAAAATATATTTCATAACAGTTATCAAATCTCTTTCTCAGTGCAGGCAACATTATTTAATGTAAAGCTAATCAGAATTTTGACGTTAATTTTTTTTATAATATAATATAGAATGATAATAGCAGCTCCCCACCAATAAGTTTTGTCAATGCAACAATATTATTATATTTATAACAAAATACTATATTTATTTATAAAAATAATTATTTCACATTTACGTATCAAACGGAAATTATACGTTAATATAGTTTACTGTTGAAAAAATGAATGCCATCCAATCCGAATTTGTCATGTGTCTATAACGTTTAACTTCTATTTTATGAAATTATATAATGATTATTAAAATTAAGTACTATTACATACTAATTACATACTATTTCTGTTATGTTCATTTTGAATAATGTAATATTAACACAAAATATTTACGATATATTTGGTGTTAATACAATATAAGTAGTTTTCTCCGTGTATGTCTGTCAAGTTGCAAATCTTTTAAAATTCGACGGATCTGAAAGGTATACTTTTGAATCGACATGTTTAATGATTTTTAATTTGATTTAAAATAATAAAGTGTAAATAATGTTTCTTGTGAACAAATTATTCTTGTTTATCATTGCATGTTTGAAACATTATGCGCACCAAATAACAGAAAGCATAATAAGAAAAATAGAAAGTATAAAAAGAAAAAGTTGTAACAATTATTTACCATTTGGTAAATGTACTTTCAGGGTGGCTTTATCCATTGGGGTTGGTGAACCATGTGGTGGTGTATGCCTCCCACCGCCGGCACCCTGAGCACCAACCCCTCCTCCACCTCCTCCATCGCCTCCAGTACTCATACCCTCATGGCTGAAACGCAAATACAAATTACACGTTAATTCAAATCGATTGCTCGTCGGTTTTACGATTATTTAAACATTAATTTTAGTTAAATTTAACGTCTAATATAATTATTTATTATATAGTTATACATCTATAACTTATTTTGTAACGACATCGACTTCAACAATGTAAATGTTGAGCATTTCAAACTATGTTGAACTCAACGAATATAAAGTATTCTGACAATAAAGTTGAAACGAACATAAATTCATGTTCTTCGCTCAATTGCGTTTAATAAACTTTAAGTCAAATTGCTTAAAATTTAATTTAACTCGAGCTGACGTATCTGAGATAACGTTATGTTATATTAACTCGATTAAATTTGATTTATTTTGATTCGTGATTTTGCATTCTTTATGGTAACGGTTTGTATTAATTATTAATTATATTAATAATTATTACATTGATCAAATAGCTGTAACTAAGGGCCTCTCCTGAGTTAAGCTTTCAACGCGGTTGAAATCATATAAATTAATTATTTACAACGCCAGACTCGATTAGACCGAGATCGACGACCTTTCCATATAATGCCAAGTTATTTGAATATCTGATAACGGATCCGCATAATTAGGTAATCTTAATGATGCAAGTGGAGAGCGTGGCGCGTTGGTTGTTCGTCATTTCGTATTGTTATTAGTTCACCGTTTACGTTATCTCAGGTATATATACTTGAGAGTCGACGATCGATTTATCGCGTCGCATTTGCAACCAATTAAATAAATATAAATTTCTAATTTATGTGCCTGACTGCAACGACTCGTACTTGTTGCATATATATTTAACGAAGCAAACGAACGGGCTTTAACTTACTCGGATAATTTAAAATGATAAAGCAATCAATGCGAAGCCGTCATTGATTCGCAACAATTTCCGTTTATTAATTATGACGAGTCGATTGAATTGAAATTCGAAAATATTTGTATTCGAAGCGCAGTTTCGCTTACTTTAAGTATGCTGAGAGATCAGAGTTAATATATTTTAATTTCAAATTCGCAATACTTTTAGTCAGACGTATTTCATTTCATTAAACTATATACTTTTAGAGCAATTCAATTTAATCAAAATACTTAATCGTTTATTGAGCTGTATTCAGTCATAAAATACAAATTCATCGTGCTGGCGTCCGCGCGTAAAACTCTCTCGTTACTACACGGAGAAAACGTATATCCAACAATTTACTATATAATATGTCAAAAGTACGATATACCTAAAAATATAATAAGAATTACTATATATATAAAGTATTAAAATTTTCAACGCTCACTATATTATATTCAAATTATGTAGACGATTTTAATATATGATATAGTAATTTTTATAGAATTTTCAAGTATATCCCGCTTTTAATATATTATACAGTTAATTGTTAAATATACACGGAAAAAAGATTTGATTTATGTATTGGTTTTTATTTAAATCACGTAAATATATTAAATACATTAAGTATTTGTAATTACCCAATGCGACTAAATGATTCTGCCATGTTTAATGAATTTCATATACATTTACTAAATATACTATTTTTTCTCTGAGTCGCATCACTGCGACTTTTTATCATTTATACTTATTACCTATATAATTAAGTGTGACAGAATTATAAAACCAAACTTGAAAACCTTATATTAAAGCATTTATAAAACAAATAATTTAGTGAACTTTAATATTAAATAGTAAAAATTTGACTATTCAAAAAATTATTTATATTTATACTTTATAGAAAGATGAACCAATTTACTCCATGACTTTTGTCTTGATAACGTAGCATATGTTGAGCATAAAAATTGCATCTTTTGAGCACCTTTTACTTGCAACTGCACTTACAGGTGTTTACAGCATATGTTTCACAATTTACAAATATAAGCATATCGTGTTGAATTAAGGGCAATTAACCGATTCCAATATGTTTATATTCAAACAAATTTTATACGTTATGTAACTAAAAAATACAAGTATTGTAGGGAATTTAAATAATGAATATATTTATGAATAACTTATTTTCATTTTGTAAACATGATGGCCAGCGATCTGTAATAATATGTAAGAATCAAATCACATAAATATTAACATTATATACTCAGCTCTGAATTCTTAATTCATTAGCATATAATTATTGCCGATTAGGCAGAGGTATAAATTGTTGAATATGGCGGTATAAAATAGCAACGTGACAGTTATTTTATTTTTATCTGTGACAAATGAATTTGCATTTCAAAAAAAAATATATAACAATAATAATACGCTAGGTGCGTGCAAATGACGAAATCATCTCTGAAGACGAAAACTTGTTCAAGTGGTATATGCAGTAAACATTTAAAAACAAGGTCGCAATTAGTGACACTTTTATCGCAGCGAAAGTTACTGTTTATGTTTTATGCATTAGTCAATTTGTAGTTAAAAACGACAGATGTTATTTAAAATTAACATTAACCCTTCAATAATATCTTGAAAATTAGGACATACACTCGAAGCGCGCGGCCATTTTGGTACACACTTTTTTAAAACGTCAAACATCTGTCGGTATTTGTATCAGCTAATTTGTGTAATTGTATAAAATCGCGAAATAACGTGAAACGTTAACACGTACAGCGTTAGCGTGACAACCACGAGGATGAAGCAAACTGACCTTTCGAAGCGCCTTCAACTTATATGACCATAATCATAAGTCAGGAACGAATCATTTAGGAGTATGACCTCTTGTTAATCAATAGGCAGATGAACTTATTGGAGCAAAATATCTCAACTCGAATAGCAGTGGATTTCGCGCGATACTTTAATCAAAAATCTCCACTTTAGATATGGTCAGTGCCGCATTTAAACAGATTCAAAAAGAGTATATTCCATTATCTATGGCTTCGTTGACTTAATTTATATAAAAAATAAAAACGCACATTTCTATAACACTAATACAAATTTACAATGCAACAATAAATAAAATATAATCATATATAAAATAAGTATTAACGTTTATTTTTATTAACTGTTGTTTAGTATTTAGATAAGTTAGAAATAATAATAATATTCTAGAAGAATATAAATAAAATATACAAAAGACATATTAGGCGTTTTGGATTAATTACATTGGATTTAAAAGTGCTATAATGTAATTTATTCAAAGATTTTTCAAAACGAGAATTTTATCATCGAACTTAAATCTTGAATTTGTTTAATTATCAAAAATATGTCAACGAGGATATTAAAATTAAGCGATCCGAAATCATATACAAAGTTGTATTTTAAAAACTTTATTTTCTTATTGGAAGTTACTATATTCTTAAATAAATTTTAATTCTAAAATTATCATGAGGCAGGACAGTATGTCTAAGCTTAAATAAGTCGTTTTAAAATTGATTGTTACCATTTTTGAAATACAAACTAATTCATCTACATCGATCGAGGAACAATACTCGAATCATAAATACCACGATTGTTATTTGCTACTTAAATATATATACTGTGGAGAATCTATTAAAAATCAGATACCGGATAGTCAGGTTATAGCATTTCCGAATCATTAACTTAACGGCGTAGCATTTATTTTTGAATAAGATTGTTCTTGTCATCTAAACGGTTTCGATTGCATTTTGCGTGATTTTCAGTACAATATCATAGAACATTGTGTGGTTTATTTTTATAACTCATATCAGCGCGTGAATTATTTCTTTTGTTCGCAAATATTGTCTGGTACCATTAACTTAATACAGAATCAATCTAGCGGAACTCTTTTGAAACGACATCTCTTATGTGATCATTGGATTACGTCACGAGCGCTATCCTTCCAGGAGAGTAATCATGTATAATGTGCCGAAACGTCCTTCATAAACACAGACTGTGAATAGTTGCAATGCCAAGTTGAACATTCATATCTACACAATTAAATTTATATTTGCCTTACAGGTAATAGTTGAAAGCAATTATTCAATCATTTTTGCATACAATTATTCAACGCGCAAATAATAATTAGTTAAATAATTATCAACGCCTTATTGACGAAATCGCTCGCAGCGCCTCTATTGGAATGGACTAGTAGCAAGTTCAACTTTTGTGTTATATGTAACATTTTTAACATATATTTTATCCAAAATTTTAACACAAAACATATTAAAAATTATCATTTTCCAGTCGTAATGCTCAATTACCATTATTCATGCTAATTTTTACTACCAAATTTCTCTCGGTGTATATATTTTATAAATATATTTTTTATTCATATATCTATTTGAAATTAATAATTTTTTTTAATGTATATATTATTGCTTTTTTTATGAATTAACTTTAATAAATAAAAGTTAAAGGGAACATGTATAGTTCTTGAATTTTATAAAATGCACTGTAGTAGAAATGAATTTGAATTTAAACTATAAATTGATTAAATTACAATTTTGAAACAATAATGAAACACAAACGTATACTGTAAAGTACGTTAACTGTGAAGTCAAGAAAAACACGAAAGGGTAAACCAGCAGTGTTCTTCGCAACCCTGACCTGTCGTGATGCGACACGGTACAGTGCAATGTGTACGATAAGAGGCGTCTACAACCATCCACAAAGCATGCAACATCTACATTACGCGTCTACACAATACTATATCCTCACTTTCTCCTAAAAATTTAACATATAATTTTGACCAAGTTTTGATAAACAAAATTCCTTGAATAACTCAACGAGTATTTGTAGAAACGGACATCGACAAATAATAACGCACGAAGAAAAATTATACCAAAAAATAATATTTTTGTTTAAAATTACGACGGATTTAAAATACCTATGTATTTGTGAGATAAAATGGAAGTTTTTTTCGTCCAGGGTCAGTCTAGTTTATTTTATAGTAAAGTTTCAAATATATTTTTCTCTCTATGGATATCATAATTAATATTATGAAAATTACTATATTTTATAACAAATATTCTTATAAAATATAGGTAATTTGTATATAAAACATTGTATTATATAGAAGATGTATATAATAATTTTCGAAATATTCATTTCTATATCCCTAGAAATCCATAATTTAGTCATTTTTAATATACAACCATTTTTCTACGTGTATATTTAAACTACACGTAGAATGTTTGCAATATTGAAAATAAATATTATATTAATACAAATAAAATACGTGATGTGTCAAATTGAGTATAAGTTTAATATATAATCTTTAAATAATATTTAACTCTAATAAATGTAATTTGTTATATAATTTTATTGTTCATTATATTTGTTCAATAATATTATTGAATAGCATTGAGAAGAATAAAGTAAAAAAATTACTATTTGCAATATTAGATTTATCTTATGTAGAAATTTCCGTCACAACCCGTTGAATCAACAGGTTGATATAACGTTGTTTTCTCGATGTTAATACATGACACATTATCGAAAAGACATTTTAATCAATGACGTTTAGACGTTGTATAACAACGTTAACAGCCAACGTTCTTCTGCTATTTGTCCGACGTTGTCTGTTTACGTAAGCTGATAATATATATCGTTACAACATTCACCGCACGCACAGAAAGATTTGGTAGAGACAAATAAATGTTGTTTCATTCAACAAAACAGTATTGTTGTTATTTAACTAGACAAATAGTTTTGTTAGATCAACAAAATATGATTCAAAATCGATCATTTTGTCATATTGTTGATGTTTTTTATTTGACTCAACACGTTAATTTTATAAAAGCGTATTAAACGTTTCAGTAAAAGTGTAAATATTTACAAAATATTTTATTCAACTCATATACTTCACAGCCAAAATGACAAAAACGTTTAACAAAATATTTTCTTTGAATCAAATGTATCTTTCTGTATTTTTGTGCGTGCGCTTAACTATAATTCAACACTGTTCCGAAGTCGGTTTTTTCCGACATTATATATATATATATATATATATATATATATATATATATATAATATAACGGCTTATATATGATAACATTGTCTGCATCAACGTTTCCAAACATAGAACTGTAGTACAAGCCTAATATTTTGTAATTGTTAGAATATAAGTATTAAAAATTTTGTATGCAGTTGAACAAAATTATCAATGATTATTAGCAACATGTTTTTAAAATCTTTGAATGAAATTGAGAAAAGTATATAATTTTTTAGTTTTAATTCAATATTCACCTTATTGAATCCCCCCCCCCCCGTCGAACCTTGGTTCGACCGGTTGCTTCCGCGACTCTTTATTATTATATAATATAATATAACATATTTTTAAAGAATGGTCATCCATCTAAGTAACGGCATCGTCAACGATGTTTAATTTTTTCCTCCGCTAAAATATTTTGTATCCAGTTTTTTTATGGTTATACAGACTAGTTGACTCTTGTTTATTTTCGATTGGTGAAAACAGTGTTTACATTTTTTGGTTAGCACTTCTGGGACGTCTTGCAAGTTTGAATTAGATTAGTTCACCTAACTTTAGTTTTATTAGCGCTTTTAAAAAATAAGATGAATCTTATTAAATTTTTTCTTGGTTATATATAGTACTGAACTCTATTCTTATTTGTTCGACTCAAAAATTATATATCAATGGTTATTATCATTGTATTCTGGGATCGAATTATTTCACGCGTTAAAAACAAAGACATCGCAATATAATCTTAAAATTAACTTTCGCAATAAAGAAAAAGCTCGAAATCTCTACTTTGTTCTGTGTCACGTTTTTAATTTTTACGTCCCTTATTTAAGTGATCAATAAAAAGAACATTTACAACGCAAGTTATTACTGCTACTAAAAGTGAAATCGCTCCTAATGAATGTACTTGAAGTTATTACGTTGACGTTTTCTTACACGTAAAATGAGTCGTGATTGGTTTAAAAAAGGCGATTTATACTTTTGTGCCTGTGCATGAAATCTTATACGAACACTGCCAATAGTCAATTCGTATTTGGTATGCTAATAAGAAAATTTATTGATTGAGATTATTATATCATTATATCAACTATCTGGATCATCTTCATTAGGATTGTAAATGACGAGATTATAATAAATTGGAATGAAAATTATGCGCAGTTTTTTTATTTGAAATTCGTCAAGAAAATAGCACATACGAAGAAAAAAGTATAGTAAAAATTTACTATATTTTATGGTCAGGCAAGCACAAAAACATGTTTTTCAAAATTTAGTAGAATTTATAAACAAAAAAATTAATTAATAATCATTATTAATTTGACAAATTTTATCATAAAGTATTGTATATTTTTACTATACTTTATTCCGTGTATGCATCAACGATAAATACAGTTGTCACATTACTATTCGACAATCCTTTTTTTCTGTTAAATAATGTAAATGACAGACTATTAAATAGTGCTTATTAATACAAATTTATATTCGCGCGTAAAAGTGTACGTTTTTCAAAAGCGTGGCAAACATTTGTCAGCAATGATTTTAATCATTCCTAAAGCAATATTAAAATACATATTGTTACGAATTTATTGGCCAGTTGTTTTATACCTTGGTCTACTTATGCGCTGAAATTTCCATGTTCCAATAGCAACCGGATTGTATGTATCTTTACAATTGAGCTGCGCAAACGAGCAGAGCAAGCCCTTCTGCTCCTTTGACCACCGTTTTTGCGAGTCGAAAAAATTCACAGAACTTTTTTTCCGGCGCAAAAAGGGCGTCATTTTTTGCACGCAACTTCTCTCGGAAAATCGATTATGGTGTTGACATTCCGGCCACAAAATCCCAAAATGAGTTCGAGCATTTTTTGCTACTTCTTGTGGCGTTTCATTGGTACAAAAAGCCAGTATACTTGAAGCTCGTTCATTGACTCTTCTCACAACTTCCACCATTATTCAAAGCCACTGCGATTATATTCTAAATCAGTGTTTGTCGTTCAACCTTAATACGATTTGTTGTTTTAGTATTATTATTATTATTATATTTTCTGATTTTAAATCAACGATTAATACCGATATATCGTGCCCTTCCCTCCCCCCCCTCGCACATTATCGTTCAGCGAGAGCTTTTCCCTGTTTACTCAAAAATACAATTTTTCAAACACGTAACTAAGCACCTAAATGGGATTTGTCTTCAAAGGTGACAAAGGACATACATATATTTATAGGAATATCAAGTTTTTTTTTCATAATTAGATAAATAAAATAAATTTTACACATGTATAGCCAAAAAATCATTTATACTATTATTAAATATTATACTTCGTAAAATTAATAACACGTAAGATTTTTTATAATTATAAACCATCAATTATATACGGAAAAAAATAAGGCATTAAATTTATATAAAAATGATTCAGTTTTGGATGTCAAAATATGTTGGATCTACATCGAGATGTGTGTTGATTGTATACTATTTTATACATACCGTGTTTATAAACACAGCGGTTATTTTTGCTTATAATTTTATTGTTTTCATTCAACAAATTCTTCGTTTTAATTTTACAAAGTTTCTGTGTTGATTCAACACCGTATAGTCAACATAGGCTGAGTTCTCTAAAATTGATTTTCAGCACTTTTGTCTTTGACTTAATTATTTGTTTTCATATTTTTATCTCATTGTTTCAGTATTGAAAGGTCATTTTAGAACTCAGCTAGTCATTTTGTGTTGGATTTATATTATTATTTTTTCCCGTGTATATAAAGAATCAATTTCAATTATTAGGTGTTATAGTTTAGAATACGTAATGGCGCTTTTTGTTTCACATTGTTTTACCAAACAATTAAACATAATAGTAAATATTACATTATATATATATATATTGTAGTGAGTGTTACAATTACTATTACTACAAATATAATTAGTGAGTGCTATGTGGATATAATGGTAAAAACAGCACAAAATATGAACTAACTAGTTTTCTATCCATTTCTATAAGAAAAATTATTATATCACATAAGAAACACTACACTGTAAAAACAGGTGTCTTAAATTAAGGCATCTTAAAATGAACGTTCATAAAAGGCGTGTGGTATGTTCATGTTCTGTTGGGCAAGATACTTACAAGGCGCCTTAGATCATACATAACCTCGTTTTCTGTCACTTATGGTACATTCTGTATTTTAACTAATAACATTAAAGATATTATTATAGATGTATAATTTCATTTATTTTTTTATATCAACTAAAATTATA
>JABFQC010003998.1:0-13248 GCA_022817085.1 Psilanteris sp. ZL-2020 | reverse complement strand
ATGGTGTTGTGGATGTGGGAGACGGGGTGTAGTGATGTTGAGATAAGAGGGGGGACGGAAATGGTTGTAAGAGATATTGCAATAATGTGTTGTGTGTGTGAGCTATAAGCGTGAGTATTGAGTGAATCAGAGGTGTGTGCGCGGGCTGGGGGGAGGGGGTGGTCCGAGGGGAGGGGGAGGGGGGGGGTGGGGGGGGGGGTGGGGGGGGGGGGGGGCGGTGTTCATCTGGGATAGACGGGCACGCGTACGCGAGGGTGCAAGTTGTACATGTGTTGCGCGACGGTGCTACGGGAAGAAAGGAGAGGGTGGCCACGTGGGCACGTGGCGCCGCGACGCGCCGACACGGCGCCGGCGACCCGGCCGCCCCTCCCCCCCCCGTGTCTTCGTCCGATATCGAGGCGCGCTCTCGGTTTCGCTCAGTTTCGCCGCGACCCCCAACGGCCCAACCCGACCACACTCGTTCTTCTCCGCATTTCGATACATCTCTTCGATTCCTCTTGCCTTTCTCTTTCCTTCGTCTCGTCGGTTTCGTCGCCTCCCTTTTACTTTTATTTCGATTGTATTTCAAGCTCGCGCAATTGTACATTTTGCAATGTTTTATTTATCAGTTCCGTCTTAATTGAAATTCAAGACGTGATTTACGGGGCCGCCACTTTTGGGTCGATTTTGGGTATTTTTTCGGGCCGCGCGAGATTTATCGATCGCATCAATTTTTGCTCGCGAAAAGCTGCTGCCGAGTTGCGGCGGTCGCGGAACTCTTTGCAACGCAACTTAGTTCATAATTAAGTGGGTTGTAAATTCAAAGATTCTTCTTCGTGGTCTTTGAACGTGGCGAGGATCGATATAATTCAATTGCTTGAAACAATGGCCGATGCGTTTCAGTCGGTGTATAAATATTTATTCATGAGAAGCGACAATGGAAAACAATTAATTCAGCGTTTTAATGACCAACAATTTCATTTACAGCGGCTCTATTGTTGTTATTGAAGAATAAAACAAACGCGCGCTACATCCGAAATGCGTGTCAATAGTCATTAATTAAGATAAAAATTAGAGTAAATTATATGCATTTTTGGCAATGCCTTGCTTATGCTTGGTGCAATATCGTTATAATAAGCTATAGTAATAATAATAATAATAATAATAATCATTATTTTAAACCTTTGGTTTTTTATATAATTGAATTACATTTCACATGTAGATCATTAAATATATAAAAAAAAAGAGAAGTATCTTGATGTAAAATATATAAAGTATATAATCTATATATATTTATAAATTAAAATATGTTTATAAAAATATATGTATAAAACAAGAATTATTAAATAATAAAATTAACACATTAAGACCGTGTCTAAACAAATCACAATATGTAAATAAATAAAAACTTTTCTTTTATTTAAATAATAATTGAAATTAAATTGGCATATTGATATTATATGATATATACTTATTTAATACTTTGATGATTATACTAATGCTAATATTTAAATAAAAATATCAGGAAACAGTGGTAAAATTATGTTTAAATTTCCTTAAAAATAAAGGAATGTGATATATAGGGGAAGACACTATTTGCTTTTATTACTTTTTATTTCAGTAAGATAAAGAAAAGTATATTTGTCAGCATTTTTAACTGGTATTCAATACTTGTAATAGGAAAATCGAGACTAGTCGACGCATTATTTTTAATTGGTAAATAAATTGGTCAACCATGAGGCAAATTCGTACACATTTTTAGTAGCTTGTATTAGGGCAAATATTGAATCAGACGCAATTTTAAATCGACCATCGCGTATTTTTGGAGAATTCAATATTGAAAACGAATATAGGCAGTTTTAAACGAGGACTATTTAATTTCATTTTACAGTTTTCTAATCATATTTTGTTTGTTATACGCTGTTTTAAATTGTTTCATATAAGCATTAACAAGTTATTGAAATAAACGAATTTTATTTAGGGAATTTGCAAAACAAGCAGATGAATTAAGACAGTTGCATTGAATTTATATTGTTTATAGGTTGTAATTTACGTAAATTAAAAGTTCTTTTATTATTATATAAATTATATACAATTAGTGAACAAAAAAAAGATTATTCGAATTACTTTTAATAAATTTAACTTTGATTTATCAACTTAATAATAACTTTGATAATTAAGGTTTCCAGTATTTAAAATGAAACGTAACAATATTTACAAAGAAGATTAAAGGTTTCGTATACATGTATATATATTATTATATTTAAAATTCTATTATACAATATTAGATAAATCCATAAAATTTATTATAAATGAAAATGATTACTATCATTACATATAGAAATTATCAAAAAATACTATCTTTCTTAAAATGTATATTTTTCGTATAATACAATAAAATTAATTAATAGTATTACCATTACAAGTCAATATTGCTTTGTGTATAAAGTATAGTTGTGTTTATGTTAGGATAAGCAAGATTACCATTTATATATACAGAAAATGATCGCATGTAATGGTTTCAACCCTTTATACAAAATTTTGATTCTTTTTATGAGTTATTAAATTATTAATTATTATTATTAAAAAATTAAATAATACACTGAGAAAAGGAAATTGTAAGAAGAACCATGTACATCGTTTGAGGTACAATGTCATATTGTAAAACCCTTACAAATTCAAATAGTAATTATACGGGCCAATGAGATGACTGAATTCAATTATTTTAACCAATCGGAAGCCTTGAAATGTTACAATGTGAATTGTACAATTTCATCAGTATAACAGTAGTAAAAGTATATATACACTGAGAAAACTGAATTGTACAACATGAATAGAAAGATATCGTGAATGCTGATTGGTTAAGATAAATGAATGTAGCAATATGATTGGTTAAGAAGATTACTATATTAAATAGTCAAGGTTATACAATATCATATAGTTTCAGTTACAATACAGATTGTTTCTGGTACAATATGATTTTCTCAGTGTATATACTCCATTAAAATGAAAACATGTTTTGATAACGTCAGTAACGCAAATTTAACATTAACATAAATCATTACATACATACACCTAACATTTTTCAAAAATATATAAAAATTGGTTTTTATTTATCATCCGATCTCGCTTCTCTGTTGCGACTGTCATTCAGCTCGACGCAATTATTCTCAGATCGTTGAATTCTGTCCATTTTGCTATTCATTTTTTTTTTTCCAGAAAAAACAAAACATCCGTTAATTAAGTTAAGCGCTTCGCGCCGGCCTCGCGCCTCGTCCGTACCCTGTTTGGGACCGGAAGCGCACGAAAGGTGGCCGGACAGGACGAGATTGGCTTCCGGGAGGAGGAGCGGCCGCGCGGCCACCTCGCCCCGCCATCTTTGCGCGGGTTACGTCAGCATGTTTCAGTTGCGGAGTCTCAAAGTTTCTCCCCTGGCGACAAGATATTTCAAGTGGTCCGGCGTTCGCTGATCGTCTCGCGTTGAAATATTGGACGGCTCTTTCTTACTGTAGCCACATATTCTGCCGTCAGGCGCGCGCCGCCCGCGCCCCCCGCGATCTACTTTTCTTCCTTCTTACGCGCGTTGCGATTCTTTTTGTCAAGTTAGCCGAACGCGACGCTTTCTCAAATCTCGTCACCCCACCTTCCGCCCTTCCCACCGCGAACGACGGCTCACTCAGAGCGCCCTCTTTGAGCCGCGAAGCAAGAACTTTACAACTCGCGACTCGCTTCTTAAGCACGCCGCTAACTACCCATGAATGAGTTATGTCGCGATGCTAATTTTCATATTGCTTGGAAAAAGGGACGAGCTATTACGCTTTGAAGAATGTCGCCACGGCGGTGTTTCGCAACGATTATGGCTCGCAGTTTTTCAGACTCGCGCTTGATTTATGTCGCGCGGGGTATGTGTGTGTGTGTGTGTAATACTTTTACTACTGTTATTATTTAATTATTTGGACCGGCGATGACTGGTCGCGCTAGGTGGAGCTTTTTAGTACGTTTACACGAAGAAAACGTATATATTGAATAATTTACTGTATAGATGATATAACGAAAGTGGGATATATATATGTACTTGAAAATGCTGTTAGAATTAATGTATCATATATATTAAACGCTCCGACGTGTAATATTTTAATACGTTATTACGCGCTTTAAAACATTTACTACATTATATAATATAATTTTTTTTTATTTTACTTTTCACGGTGTAAGAAAAGTTAATAGCGACGTTAAGACAAAATTCGCGAATTTTTATTATATTTTTTGTTTTTCTGACAAAATTGCGGGACACTTGTATATGTTTATAGGATTTAATTAGCGAATGGTTTCGCAAATTTGTTAACACTTTATTGTTGACATAAACGTTTATAGAAAGTGCCTTGTTACAGTTAAAAGTTTTTATAAATAAGTAAATATTATAAATAATAGTTAGTACTTAAATGATGAATTTGTCATCTATACGATTTCCATTGCATATATACATAAATGAGTCTACTTATTGATTCTTTCATGTATTAGAAATATTAAAACGAACTACATTTATTTTCTGCTTCAAACATATTTTAAATCACTTAAACATGTGTCCTTTAAAGACATTTATCAAATAATAGTTGTCTTTTAAAATAAATTCAATTGATTTGATTTTTGTTTTGGAAATTAGCATATATTTTTTGGATATAGCATAACTTTATTAAAAATCAGTTATGTTGATAATTCTAGTCGTAAGAATTTTCATTATTTTCATAGATAAATATTTTAGTTCAGTTATAATTTATTGACGTAGTACAGTCAAGGTATGTATCAACAAAATTTTGCGTTTTAGATGAATTGTTTTTTCTATAAGTATGGAAAAGCGTATGACAATAACGAGTATAATATAATATAACAATATTATACTATATATAATAGTACATTACAAATGCTCCGTTTTAAATTTAAATTAGATCAATTAATTAATTTATTAATCAATTTTAAGATGAATTTAATTTTGAGATATATGAAAAAAGTAGTGTTGTCTGAAACAGTGAATCTATCAACGGTAAATATTATAATAGTCAAAATCTGTCAATAATGTTGTCAACCTTTAACCTGAAATTGACTTATTCAACAACTTTATTGTCAACATATGACAATCGGATAGCTTGTTCGTATATTAATACTTTTGGTGACTAAGTTAGTCAAAGATTGACTAAATGTGACAAACTTTTTTTAGAAAGTAACACACGATATATTCCATTATTAAAAAAGTCAGGAATATAATAAAAATTAGTAAAATTTAGAAAATAATATTATTGCATTGTATTTGATTGTAAATAAGCGCCTCATTAATTTACAAATATTAGATATAAGCCCTATAAATCATGAAATATTTTTATTTACATTTAATCAATTTTGTACAAAAAATATTAATACTAATATATTTCTTCGTGTATAAAAATAATATTCTATTATAAAGGAAAAACCATATTTAGTCGATTGAAAAACAATAATTACAAAGTGTTAAAAAAACGTATTTTTTAAATAATCGCTTTTTGAGAGTCAATTTGCTTTATAATAATTTTACAAAATAAGTCATAAATTAGCCCCGATTTATTTTTCCAATTATTTTCTTTTTATACTTTTCGGCACTCTTTTTCTGACCCTTTCTAATAAATTTAAGTAGTATAAAATAGTGAGCATGGTCAATTAATTTTTAAAACCTAATGGTTCTAATTTTACATTAAATTTTTAAACACAAATGGCTTATTTATTTTACATTACTAAATCAGAAAATACAGACAAAATTTTCATTTAAAATTTAAAATTGCTAAATAGATGGAAAATTGTAAATTAAGAAACTGCCGTCATTAATAATGCACTTATCCTTTATGAATATCTTAATATTTGACGATAATTAATAAATAAATTAGTAATTGTGTTTATTATGCTCATGAGTTCTCGGCATAATTGCAAAGGTAAATATCTAGTGAGTTATTTTAAACTCCTTTTTAAATAAAGCTTTTAGATTTGGAGATGTTATGGTATTAAAATATATATATCAGATTCTGAATAATCGAAATGAGAAAAGTTTTAAAATTAATGTAGTAATTTGCAAATTTTTAAAAGAGGAAGACGTCGGAATATGTTTTTGATTAGTAATATCAATTATATTTTTAGCGACTATTCTAGAAATAATTCGTTGTAAACAATTTAATATTTGATGCAATTTAATGGGTAATGTTTTTTGTATATTAATTTTGCTTTAAGTAATGCTTTATTACTGTCTTTTAAATAGATATTTTGGTGGATAAGATATATACTTATTAACGTTAATATATAGTGAGTACGTAAATTATACCATTTACAATTATATTTGTGTAATAAAATATGTCGCCAACATGAGTAAGGTATTGTTCTAATTCAATTATATTTAATATATATAAATTTGAACTTATATATACTTAATTAATATATTCTTCAATTTTCAATGCGAAGAAAAACATTTATTTTATTTTTTTGTGATTTAAATTTATGTTTATAATGGCAACAAATGCAAAATTAATAGATCGAAAAATTGAACTTCTACTTCAACAATTATATAAAAGTCCTAAAAACAATTGCATATTACATATTATCAAGCATTTATTATTATTTATTCCGAATCATGTCTTATATATAATATTAAAACGCCTTGCGAAAGATGACATTGATAACTATAACTCGAGGCGCTAAATTAATAATTGATTTTATAATTTTTCAAATGCATATAATTAAACTAACTTGAAGTCTTTGTATAAAATGTATTTTTCAAGGGAACTTTAAATTAGTATTTCAGATATAGTAATTTAAATATTAATAATATAACATATGTATAGGAATGACCATAGCGCGGTTGAAACATTTATTATAATTTCAAATTTAATTATTATGTAATTTATAGTTTTTCTGATTTGATAAATTATTTTGTATTTTTTAATTATATCTACGTACCACTAAGTTAGTAATTTCTCACAGAACCATTTTGTCCATGAACACGATTATAACAGTAGCGTTTCGCTTAGTTTGAATATAGAAACACGTCATACCAAACATTGTAGAAAATATAATAAACATTTTTCACTTCAAAATTGTAATAATTCCCGCATTGAAACTTGAAATACAATAAAAACTATTTTATAAATAAAACATGCAAATTCGTCGTTATTTCATTATTTCGTGTTATAAAAACCACATGAAACGATACACGTTGAAGAAAATATAAAGATATTTTAAATATAAATACGCGTTGAAAATTATTAATTAAACGTGAAAAGTGAAAAATAATTTTTTGATCAAAAAATTTATTTAATGAGCAATTTTGCCATACGCAGATTTGTTAATATCACATGAAACATACAATTTTTTATAGGATATTATTGTAGTGAAGAATATAAATTGCACATTATGGATTAATTATTCGTGCCGTATATGACTGAATAATGATTTGATAGTGACGATATTGGTACTTTGAAATAGAATGTTTGTTATTTCATGATTTTAATTTTAAACTTCACAAAGGATTATAAAATTAAATTCGTGTAATATCATTTTCTCTGAATCTATAACAATCAAAATAATATAAAAGATTATAGTAAGCTATGTATATATATATTTAAAAGCATTAATAAATATATAAATTTTACTGAATGAGAAAGTACATTCCAATAACTACTGTATATAGTTTTTACTTTATTTTAATTTTTCATTGTTGTAAAATATTTATTTAAGAAAGGACTGAATTGTTTGTATATATTAAATTCAATATACTACATGTTGCAAATTTGAAAATATGACCAAATTTAGAGTATATATATATTTCACCCCCCCCCTTTCTTACGAAGAGTAAGAGGTATCATTACTTCAGATTCACTTATACGTTATTTATACAGTAATAATATCATTGCTGATTTATTAATTGCCATTCAATATAAGTATTAAAAAAAGTGGTCACAGTTATATATATATTACACTTGTATACAAAAATATCGGAAGATCCTATAAAATATAATTTTGTCTTATCTAAATTAAATTATATCAATTCAAACGTGTAATTCTCAATATATTATTCGTTCCTATATCAATGTAGGTCATAGTAAGAACTAAACAACGAGAATTGATTTTATTTTCACTTATATTTCTCTGCATTTAAGTTTGAATCATCCTCGTACGTAAATTTCTGTATGAATAAAATTTGCATGGCAATAACTTTAATGATTAAAATTTTTATTATGCATAATAACATACGAATCTACTCAAGGTTTTCTCTACAAATACCTGACTTCTTTCAAATACTTGAATTGTTGATTTATTGTTACAATAATGATTAAAGTGCTGTTTCAATAAACATAACTATACCAAATTGATTCACAAACATATCTTTTAAAACAAATTTATATATACAACACAAATTCGCATTATAATCCGCAACATAACAACATTGTTATTGTACTCGCGACACGAAAAACGCCTTTCATCGCAAGCATACAATGCATTTTAATTATACATTACTTTTCGTACACTGATTAACCCTTTTCTTATATCGTCCATACCGTACGTTGAATTTATTGGTCTGCGATACTTTCTAAAGTAAATCTGACGCGCGAGCAAATTTTTGCCGCGTGTTTGCAGAATGATAGTAATTTTATTACCGAAAGTTGAACTTGCGACTGATTTTAGCCGGTATAATAACAGGCGATACGGCGCGATAGGTCACAAATCATTATGAAATCATGAGGATTTGAATGCATTGTCGTCGGACATTAAGACGCGGATTTATATAAGGACCGTTGAGGACTGCAGGAGCGTCAGCTAAAACAATGATTGGTAACAAACGTATACGAGCGTTCTGATAAATTCAATGAAATAATTATCCCCGACGACAGAGACGGGACGAGCGGCTCGCGTCCGCGCGAGCGAGTGCGACAAGGACGGACGCACCGAAAGGGAGAGAGAGAAAAGCCATTTCTGAAGTTTATAGCCAGTCTCAGATCAAGTAGGGCGGTCCATCTTAATATAAAGTGAGTCTGTAAGTTTGGTACAGCCAGCAGCAGTAGCTAACTTATAATGCGATTTGTTTAATCGGCGCCAACTACTTTACTTTAGCATCAGTCGTCGTGCTGGAAGCGCGGGGGCGCGATGAGAATGGCGCGGGAGGCGGCCAAACCCGTTTGTATCCGAACTTTCTTTTCTTCCCTTATTTTCAGGAGACTCGTACCTTCTCTTATCCTGTCCGACTTTCACATTTTCCAGCAAAGACTCGTACGATATATCAGCTCCGTCGAATTTTCGTTACTCGGAAATTTAATCATTCTCGAGAAAAGGCCATCTCAGAAGCAAATCGGACAGTCGGTCCGAAAATACATTTCGTCAGATATTTATTCAACCGTTTCTCCGCATCCTTTCAATTATGCAACGAGTCAAAGCATTAAGGACCGAGGATAAATATTTTTTAATCAAATTCAAGAACGTTAATCGTTTGTACGAATCGAGCACGGAATTAGTTGCGACGCGTGCTGTATGTACAATTATTTTTATGCAGGTATATATACGCTTGGGACTATTCCAACTTGAGTATTTTTGTTTCATAAAAGAATCCGAATTTGACGTTTGATGTCGACAATTGTTTGTTGTATTTTAAATTTAAATTGTTTGCAATTTGGTGACGTATATATATGGGCAACACGAGCAAGCGGCATGTCGTGATGTATCATTTGTTATAGCGATTTGATTTGATTAAAGTAACGCATTGCGTTTTTGAGACTTATTTTGGTGTGTTTTTTTGCAAGTTGTACAGTCGATTTTCGGGTCTATTTTATATTGTATTATATAGAAATAATATCTTTTTGGAATTACTCATCTGACAGCGCTGTACTCGACATACACCGCGTAAAATGTGTAATTATTTATTGTGTAGATTATGACCCTAAATGGCGGATAGTTTATATTAGTCGTAATCAATCAATAAATCAGATTATAAGCAATTCTTTAAAAATATTCTCTACACGGAGAAAACTAATACAGGATAAATTATTATATAAATAGTAGCAGTGGGATATTCTTGGAAATATTATAAGAATTACTATATTATATAATCAAATTTTTCATAATTGCAATCTTTTATTATGCGGATTTAAACTTTTACTATATTATTATATAGTAATTTTTCCTGTTTATTTTTCTCCGTGTAGCGATTCAAAAGTTACCAATTTTGTGAGCTTCGTAACCTTTTTAAGGGTGAGTAAAATTTATTTTATAAAACATTGGCAACGCTTGCTGTCGTCTCCAAATCAAAAACGATGATAATTTTTGTTGCAATGAATGTTTAATGAGATAAAACGCCGAAACTTCGGATAGAAATATTGACTGCCAAAAAGTTCGCTGTTTCATTCATAATTTCAATTTTTCACATGCAAATAATTTAAATGATAAAGATCGATAAATGCAAAATTTCGGCGATTTCCATGAAAGTTGAGCGAAACGATACTCTTGCTCGTTTTCGCGTTTCGCACATGTATAAAGATCGAAAGTGAGACGCAGTAAAATTTAAATATATCTCCATTGAATCGTCGTAAAACGAGCTCCATGCGAGACTAGCAACTGTCGAAGCGACAGGGATGAGTTTCGATCAAATGATCAACTTTTACGAGTAGCGTCAACGACGTATTTCTCGATCCTAGCTGTAAAGATCGAGTCTGCGTAGTGGATGCACAGCAAGATATTTCATTTATGTCTTCCATCTTATAACTTAATATTATTCCCTAACATTCATTATTTTAGATGTTAATGTTATCTAAGAATTTTTTCTAGATTCCCAATTAATGAATGTAATTATTGTTTCGTAAAAAAACCAGAAAACCGGTATTAAAGATAATTTTGTATTATCAGCATCAAAATCACATTATTTATAGAATAAAGTTACATATAAAAGAGTATTTATATTTAATTACTAAAATATACGTTAGCGAAGCAAACAATTTGAATAAATTAATGAAATAAGTCATTTTGCGTAACATTTTAATATGTGTAATTCATGACAGTGTACTGTAAGGCGTTGAAAAATATTTATTACATATTTTTTATACTATTATATTCCAAGCATTTCCGTTGTATAATAATAAAATCTATTGGAATTAAATGAAAATAATGAATTTTGTACAAAACAAGATATCAAAATGATTTGCTGTATTTAACAAGAAAATTTTCTTCAATGATATACGGATATATATTCACATTTTATTTTTAATGAAATGACAATATAGTTTAAATTCAACATCATCGGAACACATGTATATATAACAACATTTTAATATGGCATTAATGTAGGATATTCGTAAAATTTTATGCAAAAACTGATCAGTAAACTACTCTTTTGAATAGATTTTCAATTTAGCAATCCAGATTGTAAATCAATTATGAATCATTTAAATATCGATTTTTATGGGCAATTGGCACGCTATCATATAATAAACATAACCTCTTAAATTTTAAACGTCATACTTGACATTACCATTTGCTACAATCTATATCGTCGTACCGAATATCTAGATTGTCAATATAGTTTTCAATTCGAATCGACAATCCCAGATTTATTCAGCGCAACCGAATGGATTGTTAGTTTAACAATAATATATTTTTCCCATATATCCAAAAGTTTACTATATTTTATATCAATTTTCACTAAATTTCCAAGGGAACCTACTTTTGTGATTTATATTATAAGATTATTTGCAAGTTTACTTTTTCATTACAAAATATTTCTTTCATTTTTAATATGGATCAACAACCAGGACAATTTGTTTATGACAATGAATTAGACCCCGAGAGCCATACCGATACGATTGGAACATTCGCAAAGCCTTTTAATGATGATTTTAAAGAAAGTAGCCACGGAAGGTAAAGATGAGATCGTAAGTTAGACACTGCGGAACGAAGTAAAAGCTCTTCATCAGAATTGTCGAATAAAATGAATCGAAGTCGAAGAGATCTTAAGAGATGCCGTATCAGTTTAACTGCTGCTTTAACGTCTCGGTCACATCTGTATTGCCACGGTCAGCAACAAATAAATTCACAGAAATAGTAAAAACGCCATCTCGCACGATATCATTTATTTTTGTACTATTTTCCGACAAATGAAATACGCTGATACATCTTTTCTATATACAAGAGCGTGCGATTATTTCCTCTGCTGCTTTTTTTTTTTTTTTTTTCTTTTTTTCCCCTTACTTTTCAAGTTATGCTATCGGGACAATTTACGTCTCGCATCAAATAGCCGGACATCGATTTTTGATAAGTTTTCGAATTATATGACAATAATCGCATGCGCGTAAAAATGTCCGCGTTAGGAAGAAAGGAAAATATGATGTATTCGAATCTGCTTTTCTATTTCGCGTCCTTTGCGGTCTCTCTCTCTCTCTCTCTTACTTGGTATCTCGTTTTCGAGGAAGACGTTCAAAGAAAATCCAAGCGTGATACTTGCTGAGAAGTGAATATTTCACAGCGGATTCCGCGCCAGTTGAGATTGCGTATAACCGAGCGTTACTACTGCTGGCGGTCTGCCCGAAACGGATATAACCACTGCCACTTTTGAGCCATTTTAAGTCTCCTCTATCGTTTGTTGCGTGCAATCGAATTTAATACTCGTCCGACCGAGCGTCATCTATGACGATTCTCATAACTTCTCCATTTAAAATAATTGTTTAATTAAAATATCTGAAACTTTGTCGAATGACGCGTGCAGGTTATGGTCATTTACTTTAAACATGTCGTACAGTGCGACGTGATATGAGAGCTTCTAGATGAAGGAACTGGCATAGCTTTTAACGTGTATTCATGACAAAGTAATTCGTCTTGTGGGTGGAGAAAAAAAACTCCGGTATTATTTGAATGCCAGCTATTACGAATGTAATTTTTAGATCGTTTATGATGGCGGTTTTGTAGTAATTTTTAAACCTTAAGGGTGTGTCTTTTGATTGACTTGAAGTGATTTATTTCATTCGATCGTCAATAAGCAATTTATTTTTGTAATTCGTCTGGTTGACCCTTAGAGTTTGGTATTACAAATGGTAGGGAAATGTTTGAAATTTCACAACGTTTTTATCGGTGAACAAATATAAAAAGCGTAACGAATAAATAGTCATAAATCGTAGAGTATGGTTTTTTGGGTACAAAAGCTTTGAAATGTATAAACTTGCTTGCAATAGTATATGCAAACTATATTGTACATTTCTTTATGTTAATGAGTAATATGTA
>JABFQC010003997.1:0-13249 GCA_022817085.1 Psilanteris sp. ZL-2020 | reverse complement strand
CCAATAAAACAATGGCTCGTTTGTACTTGTTACATTAATCAAGAGTCAAGTGAACGCTACGCAGGTTCGACTGCAAGCGTATTGCGGAGAGAGACCAAACCAACGCCCCGACGCCCATATTATCCGCGGTGCAATGTCAGGTCCCTTTTTCGACCCGATTCGTTGAAGCAGTTGGAAAGAAGTGATTGTATCATGCCACCGTCGGTTCATTATCATCGGCTCTTAAATACTATCGTCAAACGATCCAAACCAAATCGAACATTCGAGTCGCTTGCGTACAGCTGCACCGCGCTGTACCGTAATTCGCAAACGATATCGCCTTAGTCCCGCAATTAAGACCTTGCGATACAGGCGTGAAGGATCGCATCCGCGCAAGAGCAGCCATTTAAATTAAAGCGCGTCCCGCAGGCGGAGCCGCAACTCGCGCAAGAATTTCCGTAAATTCCTCAAAGTGCGCTATTCGCGGATACAATCTGCCGTTCTAAACGCAATCTCCTTATTTTAAAGCGCGCGCGTACACAAAAGGGCTATTCTTCGAATCAAATTGTACATTTTATATTTGAACGGTGGAAACGGTGCACGAAAAAGTATAGATAAAAGGGACGAATTTTGGCGTGCACTTGAGCCCGCGAGACGAGTCGGCAATCCCGTCGAGGACGCGCGAATGGCGAAATTTGAGAACCCCGATTAAAGCAGAACAATAAATGATTGCGATTCGCCGGCGAACAAAGCGAAAACGTCGCGAGAAACGCGAAGAGCGGGGCTCGGTTGCGGCCCCTCGGGTTATGCGTGTGTACCTTGCGTAACGTGGTCCTCGATCAGCGGTATCCAAGTAGATCGCGCGACGTTGTTCGCGACTGCCGTTGGCTTTCATCCCCGAGTCGGGATGAAATTGTGCGAGTCGTCTTTGAAGCTCTCGACGGTAATTTCGCCATTGTTTTGCGGGACTGTCGCGAGTGAATGCCCGTGATGCGATTATTTCTTAACGGCTGACCGCGCCGAGTAATGAAATTTTCGCGCGGCTCGAGGGGGCCGGGGCTGTGCGTGAGTGCGTGGCCGTTTGGTCGACGGTGCGTCGATCGGCCGATCGGCGACGCGGCGCCACCGGAGCGCGTCGCGACGGCCCGGTCGGTGGCCAGCGACTGATCGCGATTCGGAGTGCAAAGTGCGTGAGACGGTCGGGAAACCACCCCTGCCTTCGCCGAGAGACACGGGGGTGCGCGAACCACCGCCGACGCCGCCGAGAGCGCGGAATCGTGCTCGACATCCCGAGGCTTCTGCGCACTGGTGCCCTAGTAACACACCCGCGAAATATGGCGACCAGTTGAAACCGCACACCGTTTAAAGCTTAATGCAATCAATTCGCAAAGATTTCCGGCCGATCGAAGCTTCGCGATATTTTTGTCAAGCGGGGCGTTAGTTCGGCGCGCTTAAACGGACGTTTTTACGACATTGGCCCCGGCGCCGTCGTTTTTTCCAGCGAGCTCATTTAATTAGATGGGATTGGTTGAACGGAATCGGCACGGGCTCGTCTTATAACGCAGCTTTGTACGAAAGACGTGATTTAAACGTAAATGCAACCCTTTTATGGTTATAATTTAAGCACTCGCAGGCGATCGATAAGGGTTGTCTTTCGGTTAAGGGAATTAATTGTTATTAATATGTGTTTTACTGTGTAATGTTGTTGTTATGAATTGTGATATGTTAGATGAATGGAATAATTACATAAGTGTTGTAGTATTCAATAAAATAATAACCACCATAGATTATTGTAATTTATGTTTATCATAATGTTTTATTTGTATTAATACCTACGAGCTGAAAAGCTTTAAATCGTTTGTTTGAACATTTTGAAGCAAATGTCTGAATTATTGATAAAATAGATAGTTGTAATAATTATGTATGTAATAATTAACAAACGTCAATATTCATTGAAAAATAATTTTTAAACAAGCAAATTATGGTATATAAAATTCTACATTCATTAAATTCGATAATTGAATTTACTGGTATTCTCAATTAACAACTTTATATTTAGAATAAATTTAGTAATACGCGAAGAGAAGATTTCAAGTTTCAAATTAATAATTGCTTTTATCAAAGACAAAAAAAGTATTCACTTAACAACTGTAATTATCTGATAATAATTATATGTTCTAACTAAATTTTTCATTTATTAATTTTAGTTTAAGTGAATATTTGATATAAATGCTATACATTTAAAAAATATGTTTTATATTAAGAATGATGCATTTAATTTTAAATTAAACAAAAAATGAATATCATATTACTATTGATTTAATCAGTTTTTATATAAAACTAATTTTTGAATACTATGCATTTCTAAGAATAAACCAAGTCATTGGTTTATAAATTAATATATAAATTATAAATAAAACTTATTTCTTTAATAAAGAAATTTTATATATGTTGTTTGCAGTAACTATTTAAATATCATTATAATCAAACATTTCAAATGAACGTTGCGAGTTTATTTTTGAACTGACATTTTGTATATGTAATACATATTCAAATGATATATATATATATATATATATTAATTGTATAATATTATGTTATATATATATAAAAGCAAAATAATAAGAAATGTTCTTATTTCTATTAATAGACCATTTTTTATGTTAATATAGATTCATTTTTATATAAATACTATATAATAATATTTGCATTAAATTCACAATCAGGAAAATAATCGTTTAATATTAAATAATTTTTACTAATTATAATCTTTCGATATATACTGACTGAATATTTCAGTACAAATTTGTTTGCATAATTAATTAAAAAATTTTCATAAAATTAAAAGAGTCAATTTCAAATGTAATTATGAAAAACGTATAAATATATATGCCACAAATGTATAAATCTTTATGCAACATACAAAACCTCAACTGCAAAACTACGCCGAAATTACCGTTCCATCACCTTTAAAATTTTAAGTAAATAATATAATTTATTATCAAAAATGAAAAGTGATAAACGCGCCGCATCACTCTGCTGACTCATCTGCAGCATTAACGAAGGTCGTACGATCTGCATCATAAAAGCCTAATCTTATTTGACTAATTCTTTATTGCATATCAACGAAAATCGATCGAAAAGCACGAATCGGACAATTCTGGCAATAAAAGATACCTGCGTGTGAATTCCATGTTGCTGTCTGTCTAAAACAGCGCGACCGCCCATTGAATTATCTGATCGGAATAGTCACCAGGATGATTAATTGTTGCAGCGTTATCACATACAAAATAACATTTTTATTTATCACTCGTAATTTTTTCGACAAAAAAAACGTCGAAAACGCAATTCACGCTCATATATTACCAGAATATATTACCTCATTAAAATAATGCGCTTTGAAAGGCACGAGTTACAATATAGGGCCACATCCCGGAGCGGGCCACACCCTCGAAACTTTTCTCAAGTTTTCACGTCGCAACATTTGTACCTCGAAGATCAAAATAACGCGGAATTGAATTAATGCACGCATTCGAACGCTTCATAACGCGTGCGATTAATGAGCATTTGCAAAAGTTTTCGCGCGCCTTATTCGATTAGCATTTCTTTGCTTCAACAAATTGAAAGTGCTATAATTTTATTTTCCGTTTTTTTTTTACTTCGTCAAAGCACGCTATACACTTTTACAAAACCACTTTCGCGGTACAAACGCGAAAGAAAGAAATGCAATTCTTCCCGAGCTCGGTTTTTCTTTTTATGCGAAGCAACGCTTCATTTTTTGAGAATTCGAATTAAATTTCAATCGCAGATGCTCGCGGTAATACTTTAAAGGCTTTCAACCACTCGTAATTGTAGGAATACGGTGTCCCAGTTCGAAATAGTCGAACCGATCGTTGGAAAGCGTAACTTACGCGGTGTCAAGGTTCAATTATTATGTGCCGCAAAAACGCATCGTTTCTATCAATTTTGAACGTAAATAACAGACAAACTTGACATTACCATATCCGATTTCAGTGGATGCTAAACAGATAGTATCAAAGACCGATTGCCCTGAATAAAGACATTCAACTCTGTAATTACAGTGCTCCGAACATAATTGACACTCGGAAGTGATTTGCTGCGGGGTGTCGAGCCGAGTTTGAATTTTAATGCGTTACAAGGTATGATGAAAAATTACTATGCTCCCGCGGAGTAGAATTCGGCAACTTGCGGTGTATAATAACGAGTATCCGGTCGAAACTATTGTTGACATTAATATATGAAATTGTAATTAACATCGTCAGAAAACAAATGGATTTGCGATGATTATTGATTTTCATACAGAAATGTTACTTTGATCAAACAAATGCATAACCTATGTTTGTATTATGTCGCCGGAAACTGACTAGTGAAAATTAAAAGAAACGTGCATGATTATAAAATGTTCAAACCATTTGTTAATTTTGTATTTCAGTTCTTTTTATTTTGATATATTTTGTCTTAAATATATTTATCAAGTGTTGTAAGAAAATGTAACGCATAACTTTCAGCTGAAGTGTGTATGCCCATAACATTATACGCTATCAAGGAAGTTGGAGTAAGTGTTTTCTACGTAAACTATATAAAGTTTCTAAAATAAAACCGTGAATAAAAGAAAAACAAATTTTAATACTACATATTTTTACTTTTTTTTTATTTTTATTAATTTGGTACGCGTTATAGTTTCAAAGTTAATGGTCTCTAATATTGATCAATAATTATCAAGCACGCTTTTTATCAAATTGAATAACTTTACTTTTTGATGTATGGATTCACTTTTACTTGTCCATTTATACTCTTGCTGTCTACTTTTATTTTACTTATTTTTAAAAGTATAATATTAAAAACAATTATAAAAATACCACGTCTATATATTACATGGCAAATTTTGGTTTTCGGTTAATCATATGTATATATATAGATATATATATAATTTTGTTTTTTTCAGGTATAATTTTTAAAAACGGGAAGCGAATAAGTTTCTGTGCTCTTCTATTCAAAAAGTTTATACCTCATTATGCAATATTAAAAATGATTAATTATTAAGACTATGAATAAATGAAATAAATAATGTTGACATTTTAATCAAATTCATACACTATTTCTGAAGTAATATTAATTAATCTGCAAAGGAACTATTAATCATATTTTGATACTATGATTAATAATATTTCATAAATTTGAACAGTTTTACATAAGAAATGTAATATAATATTTTTATACAAATAAGTTGATAAGTTACTTAAACATTTGATGCACTAAGAATTTATGTAATATTAACAAATGTTTCTATGTAATTGAAATGCAATTAAAAAACTTTATCACTCTATTTAACATCATATAGATTTAGAAATGTGTCATTTATTTCCTTAAAACACAAAACAAATTAAATGATGGAATTTATATGAGTCGACATACCACGTTTAATTACTTTGGAAATTAAAAAACAATAAAGACATCTAAATATATAATTATATTGCCATCAAAATGTATATTTGAATACCCATGCATTCACTGATTGTTTATATTTTCGGTGTAAAAGTTTGTTAATCATTTTTCAAAAGTTACTATATATTACAACTTTTACCAGCGATATTTTGCGCGTTTAATAAAGTGAACCGAGTCTGTTGAATTGTAATTCAAAATTAAATTAAATTGAAAAGTAATCTACACTATTTAACAATTAATTTAATATTTATTATGGTTAAGATTCTTTTGGATAATATAAAAATTTGTTTAAACAATTAAGAATAATGTATAATATTGTCGTTGTTAAGAATGGAAAATTATTTTAACGATAATAAACAATAATTTTGCACATTTATTGTCAAAAATGTTAAACAAAATCAATACATTAAATACTTGCAAGAATTTACTATTAATTTCTAAATCATCTAATTACGATTCACTGATAAACGTAACTTTACAATTATTTACATTACCAATACATGGAATTACCGAATTCCTGAATTTAATGAAAAATTGATTTTATGTGACACATTTACAATTCACAAATTGTTATATTGAAAACTGAGGGAAAATAGTCTATTCTAAAAAGGAATTGTCAAAGTCTAACAAAGAAACACATCACAAAATATTACAACGATTGGACTTACCAATTCAAAGCCATGCTGATTGGCGCGCCGTTTGGCCCTTAACGTTGTATACAGAAGACTGGAATTTGTGCGAACCGCGGTACTTTACCACCTTACTACTCGTGTTTGAAAACAAAATTTTGCGCTTTTTACCATTGACAGAAACCAAAGGACCAACAAGAACTTAAACTATGTTCCCCGGTGCTCGTCAAACGGACCCATCCACTCCCAATTAACTATTGCTCCTTCAACCGAGCAGCCGAGGGAAATAAGGCGCTAAGGACTCAAGGCACAGGATGGACGGAGTGCAGTTGTGTTTGTATACCAGGATACAATCAAAGGCCAAGGAAAAACAAGGAAGATCGGCCGAAGTGAACAGAAATCAAGGACAAAATTAAAAGGATTGGATGCGACTTTTATTGTCAGGTCGGGTGGGACGGTTTTTTTAAGGCACGAAGGGAGTTTCGGAAACGACAACCCTATACAAATCCAATTCAAGTGCCAAATGATGAAGGAAAGGATTTGAAAAATGATGACGTGAAGTAGTCGATGAGACGAGGAGGAAACGACAGATGGATGAGGTCGGTGGTTTAGAAGGTGAAATCGGAAAGTGAAAACTGGCAATGGGGATTATGCTTACGGATGATAGAACTTGGAAATTGAACTTGTACAGTAAGATCGGATGCTGGTAAGGGGTAAAGGGTGAGTTAGGTCGGAGAGAACGAGGATGCTACCCCGAAGGCTGCCGCCAAAGAAGTGACGCGTATGTGGTCCAGCTTGCGGCACCCTAGGACGAGCAAAGTGCGCCCTGCGCTGGCGCAAATCGGCACCGGCGGGGACGCATGCGATTGGTCCGCGCACCGGACGTCGCAATAATAAGGTGCCCCCCACCCATACAGACCCCCCTGTCAACGTACCCCCGACTGTACGTTGCTGCGAGCTCCGACTTCCTCGTGGATGGTCTTTCTGTCCCTTTCCCTTGTCTTCCGATCGCAACCCTGTATCTTCCTCTTGCAGTTTCTTTATGTCTGCGAATCGCCAGCATACACAATGGTCTAAATTGGACCACTTGTTAATGATCCCTGGCAGAGGCCGTTTGTGTCATTTGAGACATTTTTGTTGCAGATGGATATTCACATGGGATGAGCTAGATTGTTCATGTATACGTTTCGAACGAACTTTAACCGTGGGATAATCAAAATTAGGCGTTCTGCTTTATTTCATGGAAGATCTATCAGATTTAATTCGGGTTGTCAGGACTTTGCAATGTAAAAATTGTTACTTTTTAGCAATTTTGGTCGGTAGAAATTCGAAACTTTGGCACAATTATTGTCGAAAATGATAAGGATTAAATGGAATACTTTAGAGTTAATACTTATAACGTTAAAGTCTGTTATAGTCAAATTTAAATTATATTGAAGAAAGAACGAAGAAATTTATAGAAAACGCAGACATTTTTTTGATCCGTAATTGGTAGAATTGCATATTCTTTTATTTGTATTAGAAAGATTTCTGTTTTCTGAATCTTTGAATAAGTCAACATATCTCTTGGCTCACTTACATTAAAACATCTAGAACTCCTTCGTACATTCAATTATTAAGACGCGTTCGTCTCAATTGTCATTTTCTTCATAACATTGAGCTACGCAAATGAATCCAACGTTCAATTTTAAATTATCCTAATACCCTTTGAAACACTTCATTTTCATTAGTTCGCGACCTGCATTATATGTTAAGGCAGTTGAACTAAAACTAAGTAACATTACGTCAATTTGTCTTAACGATTAACAAATTTGTATTTAAGATAAAGTCAAATGAAATGTACTTTTTACTCTTATAATCGTACACGGTAAATCTAGTTCTGTAAAATCACACTCATATGTGTAAATGTTACACGACGTTGTAAAAAAAATTACACAGCTAGGTGTATCAAATATAACCTCACTTTTGAATGACATTCTTTAAAAGTAATTCTAAATGCTTTCATAGTTGTAAGTGTGTTTATTTCAACTTTTCAAAAATTGTTGTGTTTAAATATGGATTAAATAATGTATGCTTGCTGATTTTTTGATTCCTCACTGTGCGGATCGACCGACAGGAGTTTTACACACTGTATGTCATAAGAATATTACATAACATTTACACTTAGTGTGTAAAATTACACTCTATGAGTGCGATTTTACAAAACTGGATTTACAGTGTACTCTAAATTTCCACTAAATTTCATGCATCCAATTCTTCATACTGCTTATAACAGCAGTATCCTCCATATATTCAATTAATTAGCTTTTCGTAAATATAATGAGACTTATTAGAAGTGTCTATAATACACATATAATATCTATATATAATATCATAAGAAGCATCAAAGTAACAACATTTCGAATGAAATATTTACACATAATAAGTTTCAACCCCACGCTTTATATATCGCCTTTGAATCCACTACAAGACTAAAACACGCGGTGCCTTTTTAAGACGCTCATCAAAATATTGTAGTCTCTAGGCAATATCGGCAACTCCGATATCCAGAGTCCAGACAACTCAATTTAAGCAAACCCAATTATCATAACCGAATCGGGGGATAAGTATGTCGGGCCGTGATTTTTCACAATTAAGTCGATTCACCTTTCGAATAACGTTGCGCGTTGTAAGGCGGACGGTGAATTATAGCCAACAGCCTCCCTCAAATTTAGGGTCTGGAACGGTCTCTCGGATGGAAGCCATTGGCTCGCCGTTGGGGGCGAATTGAGACGCACAGGCTGTTTATGCGTAATGCCGTTATACTTTCACCCGGAAGCCGGAACCGGCTGACCGTGAGTGACGCAAAAGTACACGGGGGGTCGACCAATGGAAAACAAGATCAACGCATTTGTCCCCGATTCTGCGTCTTCCGTTTCGATCCGCGTGCACCCAGTTGCCAACCCTTATCATCCGCGCGTCAATCACCGTGGACTTATCATTCGATTAATCGTGCCGACAATGCCTGTCGATTTGAATCGACGATCTTGCGATGGATTGATAAAGAATGGAACATCCAAAGTTGACTCGTTCATCAACTTGATTGAGATCATCCCGCAAACAGTGGGGTGACCAACATAGGCTTTCAGGCGGACTTTTTAATTGAGGAACAAGTGTTTCTTAATTGTGGCAGATTCACGTTTTAGATAAATACATAAATATTGTGCTTTTATTTAGCCCGTAGCCCGGGGAAAGGCTGTCGTTATAATATTCGATCGCGAGGGTGGAAGAACTGTGAAATTTAGATCGCGTCATTGTGATCAAATTTCGACGAAGGTCCTGTGTCATTTTGGCAATAAGCTTTACAATTAAAAGTAACGTACAATACACTTTTAACGGGCCAACTTTTGGCTATGAAATGAAGTATACATTGTGATTTCGGATTAAACTTTAATACCGCATATCTGATTCATCCGCAGTTTGACGACTTTGGGTGTTTTGAAATTCACGGGTTTATAAATAAGAATTTATAAATGTGATCTTTTATAATGACTGTGATTTTCGTTCTATTTTTTTCATCCAAGGTTGCAAGACTTGTTGCTGCATTTCTTAATAGCGTAACAAATCTTTGAAGGATTTGAAAATAATGCCAAATGTGTTGCACGTCAGAATTAATATTTAATATACACGTAGAAAAAAGTTATATTAAACATTACTATAAGTCTGGCATTCCAAGGTTATCGAAACAAAACAATGCAAAATTACTTTACTATACTAAAGTAATTTTTGTAATACCATACAGTACTTTTTTACTATAAGATATTGTACAAATTATTATAAAATTTTTGCACAATACAACACCATATAAGAAAGTTTGCTATAAAAAAGGTATAGTAATTTCCGTAACATTCATTGAGATATCCTCACAATGCTAGAAGTATAGAAATTTACGATATATCTTTTTCTACGCGTATGTACACCGTTCACTTTTTTTAATGTCATAAAATCAAAATGCATTAATATAAACAAATAAAATACTTATTTTTATTTTTATACTTTTACCTGTGTTTTTTAACGTCAAAAGCACGTTGGCTGAATAACATTGTTAAGCTGGATGAATATATTATTTTTCTCAACGACATATTTATTTGTTTTACCGCGGTCGCTAAAAAAGCAACAATGTCAAATTATTCCCAGCAATATTCTTAACGACAGCCGTCCTTTTTGCGCATACAAATCTATGAAGCGTGATTCACGGTTGCTGGTATATATTATTAATTTAATTCCAAGATCGGAGCTTTACTATAAAAATGCTGAATAAAAAGTTGTTACTCGGAAACCATTCATTAAATGTTACGTCAGAGAAATAAGGATTGGTGCAACTGGGTCAGGTTCCGCTTCCTTCGTGAGTCGAACGTCGAAAACGGAAGTCAAGTGAGCAAACATGAGTGACGCGTGAGGCGTTGTTATTTCTGTACTGTGTTGTTATTTCTGGGATGATGCGATCGGTGCCAAACTGTCTGGACATTCGTGATTGGCTGACTGGATGATTTTGCCACCCTTGCGAATTTGCGAACGAAGCGCTTCCACTTTGCGAAATCGATGCCATGCATTTGTCAGACTAATTCACCGTAGTAATCGACCCGGCGGAAAGTGGATCAAGGAGAATGATCGAGATTGTTTTTCATAAAGCCCAATTCGCGAGTTTTAATGTCAACGCAAAGTATATACCCGCACCCCTCATATTTGTTCAAATCGCAAAACCCTATCGCGGCTTCATAATTTGAATATTTCAGCCATGCGGTAACGTTTCAATTACTCGCCGTTGTTTTAAAAATTCATTACTTTTTTCCGCACTCACGATTATTAATTCCGGCGGGAAAAGCCCAAAAACTGAACGCAGAAATTACCAAGCAATTGTCAAGAAGTGCGATTTCACGAATAATTCTGACGCAGGGCAACCTTATCATCATCGTGTTTCAATATCATCATTTTGACGCCAAGTCACGTATCATCGGCAGCCAGGATGCGTTTTTAATGGTCAATATGATGAAAGCCAGAAACTTGTGAATGGCGAAGGCCTTGGGACAGTCGTAAAGTCACAAACAAATGGCTCGGATGCGTGCTTCGCGTGCTTTTGTGCGTACAATTACTGAGCAATGTGAACGATTCGCGAGACGAGAAGACGCGACAGATGTGCGGAGGTGTAGATTTGGTCGGGTCCCCTTCGAGATTCGAAGATAAGGTGTGACGAGGAGGGTGGCGCTGGGCCGATGGCAATCGTCGACTTTTGACACGGTAACCGGCCTGGATAATGCAACCACGTCCGGAACCATTTGCGGCCGCACAACGGAGATCCTATCGCGTTTATTGAACGCATTCGATTTATTAGAGTACACGTCACCTGTTTTTGTTTTCATGTTTGCCTTTTTCTTCTTTGTCACGAATATCGGTGCGTATTGGCGCGGAATATTTACGAGGCTAAAAGAAGCGACTTTACGACATCGGCGCTAGAAGTTGGCGCGATGTCGGAATAAATCTAAAATTCTTTAGTTTCATTTTACGAGATTCATTACGGTAAATATTCATGCTTTCGATTGTAAAATTATTATTGTCCGGTGTTTTGCGCGTGAAAAAGACGGAGGCGTCTGGTTTGTAAATTCGATGATATCGTGGCTTCGGATTTGTCAGTCATCCAAGTTTACATCATTGTTACGGAGATGTTCGTTGTTTACTAATTAGATAATTCTGTTTCAAGGGAGGCGTATGACTAAATTTAAGGAAGATCCGGAATCTAACGAATACAAATTAATGGTGCGAATTAACGGAATTGATATATTATAAATCTCAATTTAATATATACTAATGGCCGTTTTAAATTTAAAATACGTTTCATTAGTTTGTTAGTTTTCAATTGAAATTCCACATTAAAGAATTTCTGTAAAATATTTCCGATTTATGGTATTGTACAATTGTATTTCTTGTTATTCGTTAGTTTAGGGCTTATTATTATAAATATAATATTATTAAAAAATGTCCTACACAGAGAAAAATATAATTGAGATTTTACTAAAAAATAAACGAAATTGACCCTGGACGAAACAAATTTCAAATTTGTCTAATAAATTATGATAAAATAGTGGCATCAACTTTCATGTTTATGCTACATTTTTGCCAAAATTTGCGAGATTTATTGGAAGTTTGTTTCATCCAAGGTCAATTTCGTTCGCTTTATACTAAAATTTCAATTATATTTTTCTCCGTGTGTGTTCAATTATTCAGACTAATCTTTTTCGTAGACTAAAAATAATATATTAAGTTAAAAGATACATTCTAATTAGACTTCGGATGAATTCAAATTCGATTAATTCGTGATTAAACCAAATAAATGAAAGACGCTTGATCTTATCAACGTTGTTTACACCTACTGTCTATCTGAAAGTGAAATTTTAGACCGCAATGAAAATATCCCACTAATTCCAATAAATGTTTGCCGTGATAATCTCGAGAAATGAAAAAGACCGACGGAAATTTTTAAGCGTCCTCTCGCGGACACCCTCGCACATGCCTGACGAACTCCCAGGGTGCGTTCTCGGCTCATCACTGAAATGCCTATTCAAATTTTACGAGCCATATTTGTCGCAATTAAGTGTATTATATTTTAAGGCTTATGACGAGCGAAATATTCCATATTGAGTCGCTCGCAGCATAGACGGGCGAACGAAATAAAGATAAATTCGAGGAGAGGTTAAAGTTTATGACATTACGGGATAGCGCGGGGATCTCGCTATTTGTCTGAGTCACGCAGCGTGAGGTTATTTTACGAGGTTTCTCGGCCTCAGAATATACGATTTGCCAACTGGAAGTGCGTAACAGTCGTACTCGAATCAGACTCACTTTGTATCCGGTGCTTTTCCTCCGTCGAAGTTTTTATCCTTGTCCTGTTGCGATCGATAAAAAAAAAAAAAAAAAAAAAAAAAAAAAAAAAAAAAAAAAAAAAAAAAAAAAAAAAGAGAAAAAAAATTAAAAAAAATCATAAAACCTATTTATTTATAAATAAATTCAAATTTAAAAAATAAAATAAAAAACAAAAAAAAATAAAAACAAATATACTTTTTCATTTTTCGTTCTTCCTCTTGTTACTCATTCACAACTATACGATGAGGTCACGCCACAATCGCAAGACAACACTAAAG
>JABFQC010003996.1:0-13252 GCA_022817085.1 Psilanteris sp. ZL-2020 | reverse complement strand
CGATTGCAGCTCGAATTACAGTTGCACTAACATCAGGAACTGTATTTGCTCGCAACAAGATGTATTGCAAACATGGACAATTGATACAAATATAATGCCAACTATCATATATCCGTTACAACTCATCGTAACATAAATAATGAAGGGAGTTCGTGATATTGTATCGGGGATTAGAATACCAAACATGCTCCAATTATGATAAATTTGATGGACAAAGTTATTTTTGTTGTACATCCTGCTTACATTCTTGAATCCAAAATTCTGGGTTTTTAATAGTCTAATTGTTATAATTAATTGTTTCTAATAGCGATAATGACGTTTATCTCGAAATTAAAAATAATTTGGCGACACAATATGAACACGTGGTTTGTAATATGTATTATACATATTTTTAAGTATTTGAATACGTTACGTTGCTATAATGTATGGTAATTTTTATTTGAAGGTCAAAAGTAAGTTGACTTTTTATGGTATAGTGTTTTATATGACATTTCTATTAATTTTTAATTGTCTATAATGTGTATCATAATTATTATTGAATTTGATTAAATTATGAAAGTTGTAGATTCTAATAGAATTTATTTATTATTTTTTTGGAAATTGAATTTATAATAGAAAATATTACTATAGAAAATGCTGTAATTAATTATTATAATTTGTCAAAACTACTTTTACGTTGTTTGTATTGCAATATGTTTCATCTTATTTATCTATATATACACGCATATATAAAACTTTTATATATAAATATAATTTTAAATAACTCTTCTTATACCAAAATCGTTTCATAAATAAAATGATATTTATTTATTAAATCTTATACAAACGTAGTGTAATTCTATAATAAAAAAAATGTAAAAAATCAGAAAAACTGTCTACCAATTGACCGTAATTGTACCGCCAGATTAATTTTATTAATGATTCGCGAAAAATGTGTTCAACCTGCGATCCGTTTTCCGTGCAATTTTGACAGATGCTCAAAATATTGCATTAAAATTGAGTGAAAGGGATGCAGAGGATAAAGGAACACTACGATGTAAGACGACTTAATTTGGACGTTTCTGTGAAATCCGCAGGTACATCTCGTCATCCGGAATTCTTTAGCGGATTTCCGGGGCCGAGCTGCCTGAAAATTCAGTGTTTTAGATGAGAGCTTTTAGATTTAACGAAGCGAGATGGGATGAAAGGTGGAGCAAGTGCGGAGAACGAACAAGATGGGTGTCAGAAGTGAGAATCTACCGAGTTGTAATGTTAAAACTAGACTCGACCTAAGCTTGCGTATTTCTCTAATACCGTCGGCTGATTTTTACGACCATTCACGATCACCGTGCTTTTCTTTTCCATGCACAATGTAACGTTCGGAAATGACGCGCGTGGCTTTCAGCAAATTTCGGCATTTCAGCGATTACTCGTGTTGCGTTTCGTCTTCGTAATTGCCGTAATGTTTGGTCTTTTAATTATTTAACGCGCAATCATTGAAATGATTTAATATAATGATATTACGAATTAATTCGTAAATTCGATTCGCTTGTTTTAATTAATTTACCATTTAGTTGTTAAATTGATGATAAACATAATTGTGATTATTGATAATAATCACAATTATTAATTCGAATATTATAATAAATTTATGTATAATTTAATTATTATCAATCACCCAGAATCGATCACAAAAATTCGGTTATGATTTTTGTTGTCAAATTAAATCCCGCGATATTTTCAATCGAATTATTGGAAATGTGCTTTAACGGTTTAATTAATCGTGAAATTTATATTCAATAATATATTATATATATTTTATCTGTGTGATGTAATTTTCTAAAGTGGAGTAAGGGGATAATTATTTGAAATACGAACGTGCACGGTTCTGTTGTTATATTACATGATCATTTTCATGATATTCAAATTATTTTAGCTTTTTTTACGCTAAATTATATTTTGTATTACTATTTCGAAGTCCCGACATTATATATTTAGATTTTACAAGTTTTAGAATATAGCGAAATGGAGGAATACAATTAGCAAAGTAAATATTGCGGAAAGTCATTTGCTTGAATCGATCAAGTCATTTAGTTCTATCTCTTATATATAGTGACGCATGCGCGTGTTGCAATAGGACTTATTGTTTTGCGAAGAGAATGATTTAAATTGTGTTTATACTTTTACAATATTGACATACTTGTTTTATACTGTAATGGATACATAATGGATAAATAAAATATAGAACATCGATTTAATTAAGAATTTTATATCAAAATTTAATTTCAAAAAAACCCATAATAATAAATACAACTTTCGTAGAATGGAAAAAAGTGAAATTCCTACACGAAATTTATATAGATTGGAATAAAAGCTGTTTTATGTAGAATATTTATGCATATCAGCTGAAGGACACGTCTCTTTTATCCGAATTCATGATCCCATTATATAATCATATAATTAGGGAACATTAATTTTTACGGTTTAAACTATATAATAATGTTTTAATAAAATGTATACGGAAAAAAAATTCTAGCATTATATACTAGTAGAAATATGGTTGAATCAGTAATATTGTCGGGCAGTTAAAAAAATCTATCTCATACTTTCCATATAATTCATAAATGTCATTTAGCATATATGAATTAACTAAAACAACCGATTTAAACATATCGTCTTAACTACGACATTATGATTTCTATTTTAAAATTTCATCAACTTAATATTAAATTAAGAATCTTGATTTAAGACACCAGCGTCTTAAATAAAGACTAGGAATGTCTTGATCTAAGACGCAGGTGTCTTAATTGATAGATTTTTATTTTAAGATACTATTAATTACATATATCCCTCGTATATAATCCACGGATACATTTATTATCTCGGACGATATACTGTTTTTCATTGCAGCTATATTTGAATTATTAATCTAAATACTGTTTAGCTGATGCAGCTATAATTTCTGTTTCTCTTTAATAGAAATTAATAACAATATCCGTATGCCTGTCATATCCAAATTATTTTTTTACGTGTAGAAATATATATAGCTATTTTTCTCTCTGAGCTTTATCTTAGAATATATTACTGTTAAAAAGAGAATATATATATATACATATATTATACATATGTAGATGTATATATAAACAACACAACATAATTATTCCACACTGCAACGTACTGTTATAAAGATACGTAAAAAGTCTGTCATGTCATTCGTTTACCGTAAACATTATTCGTAGCTCCTCAATCGTCAGATTTCCATATTTAATGCTTCAATCAGCGTTAAATAAACTACAAAAGCAAATTAATTGTATTAAGCAAATGCATTTTGTTGATTAAATAACACCAAATATTTTGTTAATCTAATAAATTTTTCATTAAGCCAACAATATACTTCTGTGCGTATGTTCTAAATTAATAAAAATATCCATACTACTTTCAAATACGTCCCAGTGTTACTGTTTACATATATTAATTATTACAATACAAATTAAAAGTATATATATTAATGTACAAGGTATGTCTTATTTAAAACAAACTGATTTAATGATGGCCTAAGTGTCTTAATCAAACGCACATTATCTTATATTAAGACAACTATAGACTTAATTAAGACAGTTTGTGTCTTAAAAAACTTACATTCAAGACGCTTTTTTCTAGCCGTGTGGATATCCTTAGAACGCTGGAAATATGATAATTTATTGCGACATAACTTTCTTCTATACGCAAAGAAGAAACATTTAAAAGCGTCCCGGAGTTCGAACCGAAGGAGTAAGCCGCGTCATTCGTCGGACCGACGCGACGCATGAAAAAAAAGGATCCGAAATTCTCCGGAGACGGCGCGCGCCGTTCAAAGCGCCCTGCATTCGTTCGATACATTTCGCAACAACCGAATTGCATTTATTTCGCCGCCGTAAACCTTCGGCGACTTAAAGCCCCGCGCTCAGACAAATGTTTGATCGCAAATTCGCGACACTTTTGCGAGCGCGACGGATTTTTCCGAACGACGAAATTGCGGCGCCCGACGGCGCAATATCCAACCGCAAACGGCAGTTGACTGTACTGATTTCCATGGACCCTTAATTAACGAGCGAAGTCAACGGTTTGGGCGGTTTGCCGAAAGGTCCGTGTTACACGGAATAAGCTGAACGTTTGCTTTTGCAGACAAAGTCGGTCGACCGCAAGAAGAAACACAACCGCCGCAAAGTCCCGATATGAGAAAGACGAGGGTTAAGCGATGCAGCAGAACGTCGGGTTAAGCGACCGCAGGATATCCCAAGCGACAAACTTTGCCGGCTTTTCGGGTGTCCTTTTTCCACCGCAATGCAAACGCGCGTATAACCGGCACGAAAAATATTTCGCAACGAATGCGCGGTTTGCGCCGACAACGACGACGACTTAACAGGCTCGCGAGCGTTTTCGTTATCGTGTAGAAAAACGTCGTACTACGGGCATGCTGATCTAAAAAATACTGTATCGCGTAGCAGAATATTGATACGTTACACTGAAAGAAAAAATCTTACGCATTTTACCAAACTAGATAGGTGAACAAAAATGTAAATAAACTTTAGCAATATTATTGTTTTTATCATTTGTTTGCTAATATATGACATCAGAAACAGAGACAGGCAGAAATTGCATACATTTTGACAAATTTACAACTGATACGACGGAATTACAACATTGGCAACCGACATTGACTACACTGAAAGAAATAACTCTGCAAATTTTACCATACTATATTGTAAACATGGGATAAAGGAAAAAAATATAAACAAATATGATAAATTATAGTTAAAACTTCAATAAATGTGATAAACGTTACCATACAATCTGATAAAAATAATAATATTTTCAGGTATTTATTTACATTTTTTTCTCTTATTCGATGTTTATAATATTGTCTAGCAAAGTTTGCAGGATTATTTCTTTCAGTGCAGTCAATAACAGTTGGGCAATAACATTGTGACAACGTAGTTTACCAACGTTATTTCAACATAGAGGGCTGATAACAAAATACTATTAAAACGCTGTATCGAGTGAATTAGCACGTGGTGGGAGCAGCAGCATCGGTACACAGCATAGGAGAGTAAAGTTTGCGATGACTATTACTTGGATGGGTGGCCGTTTTTAACATAGTGTTTTAATAAATTAAATGTATATTCATAGAATATAAATACATTTTAAATACTATATATATATATATATATATATATTTATAATATTTTCAAGTATATTCCAGTGGTTCTATACTGAAAAAAAATTACTTAGTAAGATCTACTGAAAAGTTTAGTTAATCCAGTATCACAACCGTCAAATTCAGTTCAATTAACTGTGAGATCCAGTTTTGGTTAAAATAACTATAATATTAAGTTGTAATGCAGCCAAAACTGACATTTTTAATTGAAACGATTGAAAAAATTGTAAATTGAGATATTTTTATGCAAAAACATAAATAGGTCAATAATAAGACACTTATACTATCTTTTCTATAAGTGTCTTGAAATAAGACAGTTCTTTAACGTAAATTTTTACAGCGTTCGTAGAATAGTAATAACACGTCGTCTTTATACGTAGTATTTACGTAGAATGAATTACACAGAAAAAAAAATTGTCACATTTAGTCTATTTTTGTCTAACTTAGTCACTAAAAGTATTAATATACGAACAAGCGATCTGATTGTCATACATTGACAATTAAGTTTTAAATAAGTCAATTTAAGGTTAAAGGTTGACAACATTATTGACAGATTTTGACTATTATATTTACCGTTGATAGATTCACATTTTCAGACAACACTACTTTTTTCTGTGTACTTGTTTAAAAATTTAATCTACATAACACTACACAAATAACTATATAATGTAGTGTTGTCTTAATTTAAGAAGTAAAAATAACTAATTCAAGACGGAATACTTGTATATCTAGACATTAGTAACTTAATTCAATACACTTTCGGTATCGATTAGACAATTGGTAAACGTTATTTTCAACGCTTCTACATTGAAAGAAATGATGTATGAAATATTACAACGTATACGATGAATCCTATGACGGCAGTGTTATACTGTGATAATTGCAAAAATAGTTTCAATAAGCACAATTTAAGTTTTAAAAAGTACAACGCGAGTTGCATTTTTTGAAACATTTTCAACACATATTACAACGTTTTATGCAGTTATCACTGTATAACACTGCCGTCATAGGATTCATCGTATACGTTGTAATATTTAATACATTATTTCTCTCAGTGTACATATTCTACATAAAATTGTATGAAAGTGATGAATCCATGTATACGAGTTAATAAAATATGTAAATTTTATGTACGTACGTAAAAGAAAAAACGTATTATGGAAATATCTTATTGTACTTGAAATCTATACAATATACGTTGCACGGATCAAAATACATGATTTCTACATAGAATATACATACAATAGTTAAAAGTATTGGGGATTCTAGTTGTAAATTTTAATAAAATTATAGTAAAACATCTTAAAATATCTGTAATATAAACACGCATTTTTATTACACAACATAGATTCTACATGAAATTTTCAACTGTTCCACGTTAATTCTATATAGAAATACCATTCTTGCTTGAAAATATTTATTTTGTGACCTGTTAAATACGTTATGGTTACAGTTCCACTTAAAGAAACCAAAAGCTTATTGTTTCACTCAATATTTCAGTTTGAAAGTGAACAGTAGTTTTCAATTATTGTGAAGATAAGCTCCTTATGACTTTTCTTACAGACGCACACTATATGGGCTTATATTATTAAATCCGCTCATGGAATCTATTATGATATATCAATTATTAAGTATGTATGCAGATTGTGCTATGCGTTTAAGACACTTCTACGTCGGTAAAAATAGTTGTCAGAATTTCGTTGCGTTATTCCTATTGATTTTCAATCCACCTTGAGAAACCATAAAAATGGCACCTCTGATGTGTATTTGCTTTGCTTCAAAATTACGTTATATTTCGCAACATTGACTTTCTTCTATCGACTAATAATTTACGACTTCGCAAACATGTATTGTACATACATACTTCCAGGTTTGCAGATGCTTGTGTTATATGAACATGTGTGTATTGCATAACCAAACCTGTAAGGCGTTCCGTTAATCAATTTGCTTAAAAGATTATAAACTCTAATTCAAAATTCAAGTCGATTTTTTAGTTCAACTACATTATTCCGTTTGGTCTCACAGTTGCGAAACTCTGGCAAAACTACTAATTTCGATCGTATAATTTCATAATTCTCTCCGTTAATTTAATTTTAATTACTGCGAGTTATAACTCTTCTTAGGCTTAAAGGCATAAAAACTCAAACCCCATAAAACTCGCACCAGTTTGTGAATTAAACTAATAAGAAAGAACGAAAAAAGAAAATTTAATAATTTTTTTTAAATTTTAAAAAGGAAAATCTAATAACGTTTTTCTACGTATTTTCAATTGTCTTTTTTTGTGTTTTTTTCTTTTTTTTTGTAGAGTTTTTTTTTTAATATTCTACGTAGATTTTAAATCAGCATTATATCATTACCATCGTTTTAAGTTTTTACGTTGAAAATGTGTGTCTTTGACGTTTGGAAATAATGCATTTTTTTATGTATATAAATTCTACTTCCAATTTGCATATTATTTTCTGTTCTACATAATTTTAATATAGAATTTGCTCATTTTCAATCATTCTACGCAGATTTCACATATATTTCAGGTAGATGCTAAGTTAGTGTTATGTATTCTTGACATTAATAAGTAGATTATATTAAAAAAATGTATTTTCTTCTGTTCTACGTAATTTCACCATAAAATTTGCATGTTTTTAACTTTGTTTTAAGATCATTAGTAGATTATACAGATATAGAAAAAACTTATTTGCTTCTATACTATATAAATAGAATACATTTTATGCTTTTGTACATATAATTTATAGAAAAATTATGATTCATCCTGCCAGTGTAGGTTCTAACTCTTTTTTTGACTTTAAAAATAGTCAAACCACATAAAACTCGCGCCAGTTTGTGAATTAAAATAGGAAAAAGAAGAAGAAAAAGGAACGTGCAATTGCTTTGTTCTTCAAGTCTGAAGCACTGGCATCCGCGTTGCAATAAATCATGAAAAGATTGTTGCCGAATTGATGTCGAATAAAAACGTCATCGAAACTGAGTTCCTTTCCCGTTGAAGTTCCTTTGATCTTTCGCAGCACTTGCGCATACATAAGGCGTTCGTTTTTCTTTATCGCCGTCTTTTCTTCTTGTTTCGCGCACGTTTCTCGGTCGTTTTCTTTCTTCAAAATTAACAGCTGTCCCTTTTCACGAACCGTCAAATTGCATTCCGAACTTCCGACTTTGTTCCGCGCGTTATTCCGGCCTTAATAACCCCGAAGTTGATTAATTCCCTTGCCAAGTCTGTCAAAGTGGTCGCTCTTCTTGTCACTCGTAGGGATATCTGCCCGAATGGCCAAGTATTCAATTACTGACGTATTGCGGTCGCCAGACAACTATGTCTGGGCGTTTGCTTGTTCTTCCTGAGATCCATTCGGATTCCGTTTCCTTGGGCCATTAAATATAACGTGACTCCAAGAAAGCAATTAAAACAAAACTAATATTTACGCGCGAGCGTGCTATTAAAAGTCCCTAAATCTGTATGTCCCCAAAACAAAAACAAAGCGGAACGACCGACGTAAACAAACAACATAAACAGCGTTATGACGAAGGTCATTTGTGTTGTGTTTGCGTTACGGTGTTTATATTTTGCCTATTTGTTTATAATTTCATTATGGAGGTTTCGTGAAATGTCTAAGTGTCATGATTTCGTCGATAAATGACAATAATCCAAATTATGCAAGTTTTTATAGACATCGGCGAACTGACGCATTTTGAACATGTTTTCATCTCGGATAGGATTTTGTATAATAAAATTGCTTATTCAAATATTCTACGCAGATTTTGCGTGTTAACGGAAACGGTCAATAGAATTCAGGTAGGGTAATTCATTTTGAGATACATTTATAGGTATTAATATTATTATTAATATTCAATTAAAAAATATTGTCGGTTAAAATTGTCCTTGCGATATATTAAAAATATTTAACTATATATTCTTCAAAGTTAAAGAATTTTAAATTGTAATAAGTAATGTTTTCAGGAAAAATAGAATATTAATTCTATTATAAAGAAGATATAAACTTTGTATTCTTAACACACATATAATTTTAAAATATGATTTTTATTTTCAGTTAATCGAAATAAATAAACTAAAAATAATTAAAAATGTATTATTTCATTTCATTTATACTTTATGCATATGTGTTTACACCTATGCAAATTTTTTTAAAATATACATTACACAGTGATGTGAGTTAACATTTAATTACATTTTTGTTTATTCAACTTTTATCTCTAAAAACAAATTTTCTAAATTATTTTCTTGTTTGTATAATAAACATCGTAAGAACTATAATAAATACATTAGTATAATGATGAAATTTATAATCTTGCTTAAAAACAACTCAATTATTAAAAAAGTAAAGAAAAACATTTAATAATAATAGGATGAAGTAATCTAATCTATGATATTAAAATAGTAAAATAGATAATGAATCTTAAAATGTAAATAATAAATCAATAAATATAATATAATCTAAAGATAACATGATAAAAATATTAAAACAGATTTAATGAAATTAATTATTCGAATATTTTCAAAAGACGATAATCAATAAAATTATACGTATTAATATAGTTATAGAAATATTTTTATAGTTAAAATTTTTGAAATATTAATTTATGGTCATGATATATTCTTTTTTGTATTTCTACTATACTGAAAGTACTTTTGATTACATTTGCAGTTAGAATATGTTTTATTTTTTTGCTGAAAACATAATGTTAGAAAAATTATGTCATCCGATGTATTGAAAGTCATTTCATTGTAGAAAAATGGTGAAAAAAAAAACAAAAAAAACAGAATATCCTTTATATGAATATACAATAATGGATACAAATGTGATAAATAATGGTTAGAAACTAAAAATGTGACAAAAATTTCCATTACAGCTGACAAAAATATTTGTAGAAAAAAATTTCTCCCTCCTTTATTCCGTGTTTATTTTCTATTTTAGTAATATTGACAGGATTATTTCTTTCAGTTCACTATAAATTATAAAAAAGCACATACTTTCCTTCAAAAATGACAATTTAAAAATAAAAAATTAAAAACTTTCGTTCTTTACAAATTTATATTTTATTCGTAATATAATTTAATTGAAATTTAATGAAATTTAGATGTTATTGAAATTTACAAATAATAATTATTTTTAAATATAAAATTAACAGAGCAACATAGTTTAATATGTATGTTAAAATAAAATATATGTTAAATGTTATATTTTTTAAATAATTATCAATGCGTTCTTATAAATAAATAACATTTCCTATTTATTAAAAAGTAAGTTTCACAAATAACATAAAACATTGTTAAAATATTCAATTTCATTATATTTCATACCGAATTTGAATTGTACACAATTATTAAAACAAAAAAAATTAAAAAATAACTTTGTATTTATAACTTTTTACATTTGCATTTTACTTAAATTGAATTGTTTTTTTCTTGATATATAAAAAATAAGTAACTAACGAATATTTCCTTTTATCAAAACGTCATTAATATTAAATTAATGACTTAGATAATAAGGGATTAATAATAAAAATGTTAATACTAAGTGATGTGGCTATCGATAATCAAGTAATTGAGCAGAATTCAGTATTACTTTATACCTCCAGTACAATAAAAGTTTATTTTGAAGTTCAGCTCGGAGACAAATACAACCGAAAAAATGGTAAGTAAGCTTTAACATTTTTTTAGTTTTTGAGAAATATTAGTATAGATCTTGATTGTGTACCCTGAACGCGTGATTTAGATGTGAGATTTATAAAGGTTGGCAACACTGTTATCAACTTCGGAAATCATTCAAATTAATACTTTATCTTAAAAGTTTTACTGACAAATACAATTGAATTTTATTTATCGATATTTATAAATAATTTAATAATACGATAGTACTAAATTTTGAAAATGCTATTTTTGACAATCTTAAATAAATATATTCATCGACAAAGATTACCAAACTAGATAATAAACGTATAAGAAAAATGCACAAAAATGTAAATAAACTTTAGCTAATATTATTATTCCTTTTGTAAGCTGCATTGTAACGTTTTTCAAACTTTCAAATATCCGAGAATATTTTTTCATTGTTAGCTGTCTTTATAATTATAATTTTTAATAAAACTAGACACTTTCTCCCCCCTTAGTATTTAAATTTACTTAATCTTTAGTGCTATTTCTTCTCTTATATATAAATATATATTTCATTAAACAATTGTAATTTATATGTATATTTTGTAAAGGAAAATAATATATCTATAAATATTTCATCTTTCTAAACATTAAAAGAGAATATTTAGGAACAATTATTAAGAATATTAAAATGTTTTCACTTTTTTTTTATTTAATACCCACTTGTACAAATTTTTCAATATTTTCATTTTTACTTCCAGCATCAACGACCAATTTTTACAGCGACGTCCGTATTCAACGCCGACAGTTTGTTGGAGCATCCGTCGGAGAATTGCGATACGCACGGCGTAACCGAGGATCATCCTGTCGTACCGCAGCATCCAAGTCTCGTACAGGAACAAGTGCAGGACAATTCACCACCCAGCGAAATTCGACATTCGCCAGTATATACCCACTGGCAACAGCAACCAGTGACATCGCAGTATTCGCAATCGCATTGTGGAAGGCATACAAACAACGCAAACATCGACATCCAAGGAGTTACTTATGCAAGGCAGCAGACCTTTGGCATTCGCGATACTCTTTCACCTTCATTTCCCGTTATAACTGTTGATAATGGCGAGGATGAGTCCACTGGATTGGTGGAATGGTGAGCTTCCTTTTTACGAAATTTTGCCAATCGTGCTTTTATGGAAGTGATATGACATAGACAAAATGTCTAACGCTAAAAATTGTTTTTTTATTTCAGTCCACATCCGTCGTTTCGTTTTGAGCAACTTGCGCACGGGACCAGTGAAGCGCAATTAAATAATATTGCAAGCCACAGCGAGGGTTTAGGTAACTCTTCAGATGAACGTATTCTGCGGTGTAAAAATGATATTGGCTGTGGGATTGTCGGAGATAGCGACTGTGAGACTAGACGAAGTCGTAACCATGCACTTGTATACCGACAATTGCCGCAATATCAACAGCAGGCTGCCCAGTATATTCAGCGTGAATCACGGCCTCCGCAACACGTTAGGTAAAATACGAGTTTATATAGTTTTAGGGGTTTAGTGCAAGTTTTTTTATATACAATTTATTTTGTGACAAGTATATGTTTGTTAATAATATACTGATAATGAGATTGATAATGTATAGTATTTATTTATATCCATTTCGACTTTTACATAAATGGTAAATTCATCATTATAATATAACGATTTAATTACAAATATTTTCTTATATTTTCTATTATATGTATACAAATGAATTATAATAAATACTTACTTTTTGCAGATTGGATAAGAGGATGAATTTTGCCGTTGGTACCAGGCCTACTGTCATTTATTACGTTGGTTCTGGAAGAAATTACAAAGATGAATATGTTAGACCAACTGTCATACAGTTTAATAGACGTTACAGGCCTAGCGATCCTTTTTTAAGAAAACGTGAAATAGTACGACGCAGACTTGGATTTTAGTTTTAATTAAATTTTAATTAAATGGTAGATACACTACTAAAACAATATATTTTAATTTCATTGATTTTCTATAATTGATTATTTTGATGAATAGATGTTGTACATATTAAGTGTTTGATTAATTTTTGTCCCTATCTCCTTTATTTTTAGTTGTAAAGTATTAATTTGTTTTTCCGCGGAATGATTTTATGATAACATAAAGAAAGTTATTGAGTCTGTCCAAGCTTAGAAATATGATTTGTTTATTTTATATTTATAATTGGTATCAACACATGTAATTTAGAAAGTGTGATTGATAGAATTTTTTATATGCAGCATTTCTAACACAATGACGTCTTATTATATATAGGGATATATTGTATATAGTATATATTGCGGAAATGGGGGGGGGGGGGGCCAGGGAATTTATAACCCTATATTCTTGTACAAAAAGAAATCATTTTCTTGTTTTGGGCCAAAGAAATTTTTTTGAACTAGAGTCTTTTTCCCGGCC